>JAJEKB010021564.1:993626-1005984 GCA_022393335.1 Macrotrachela quadricornifera | reverse complement strand
TTGATGCTGTTAGTATTGCTATTGCTATTGATGCTGTTAGTATTGCTTTTGCTATTGATGCTGTTAGTATTGCTATTGCTATATACTGGGGTACCCATAAATACTCAACTACTATATATTCGGGGCACTTTTGGATCCTTGACTACTATATATTGAGGGCACCTTGAGCCCTCATCTACTATATACCGGGGTACCCTGACGTCCTCAAGTACTATATATATGTCTTATCCTTGGGCTCTCAACTACTACACTACGAGGATATTCATAGGTCCTCAAGTCCTATATATTGGGAATACCGTTGAGTCCTCAACTGCTATACTATGAGATTACCCTTGAGTCCTTAAGTACTACATTATGGGGGTACCCATGGGTCCACAACTGCAATACTATAGAACTACCTTTGTGACCGTAAGTACTCTACTATAGGAGTACCCTTCGGTCTTCAACTGCTATATATAGGAGTACCCTTGGGTTTTCAACTGCTATACTATGGGAGGTACTCTTGGATCCTCATCTTCTAAATTATGGAGGTGTTCTTGGGTCCTCATCCACTATATTATGAGAGTACCCTTAGATCCACAACTTAGAGATAGCACCATATATTTACTTTACTAGGCACTAAGTACCTATTGTACACTGCTACTGACTGCGTCTGCTTTTCTATAAGTCGAAAAACAGTCCAATCAGATGGCAGCAAAATGTAACTCGCTTATTTCACGGACAGCCGTCGGAGATTCTATGAGCACTTTTGTAGAGCGCCCATGATAACCTCAAATTGACCCGAACAACCTTATATTTCGTCTTTATCTTTATAGAGAAAAATCGTCTCGAAATCTGATTGGTTGTAACTTTTTTATAGCATCTAATCAGATTTCGAGACGATTTTTCTCTATAAAGATAAAGACGAAATATAGGGTTGTTCGGGTCAATTTGAGGTTATCATGGGTGCTCTATAAAAGTCCCCATAGAATCTTCGACGGTTGCTCGTGAAATAAGCAAGTTACAATTACCTGCTATGTGGTTGGCTGTTGCAAAAGTATTTCGGCCAATCAGATTTCGAAGCGGTTTTTTCCATCAAGACAAGGACGGACCACAGGGTTGTTTGGGCCAATTTGAAGTTACCAAAGGTGCTCTACAAAAGTCCTCATAGAACCTTCCACGGTTATCCATGAAATAAGCTAGTTACATTTTGCTGCCATCTGATTGAGCCGTTTTTCGACTAACAGAAAAGCGGACGCAGCGATCAGTAATTTATGATAGGTACTTAGTGCCTAGTAAAGTAAATATACAGGTTGATTACGTTATTTTTGCTAGTTTTGTGTCGTTTGCTGTACTTATGCAATACATCGATTTTTTTTTATTTGGAGACAGTTGGATAGAGCATCAGCTCTTCTATCAAATCACATAATTTGTTTGTTAGTTTCTCTGGCTCTAGTCCAAAATTTTGATGAATCTCAAACGAGTTTGAAAAAAAATTTTTTAGGATTGTTGTCATGATTATTAATAGTTTCATTTTTCATATACAGACTGCTTACATCATGTTTAACAGTATTCGCGATAACACGTGCGCATCAAATATTGAACGGTTTTTTTCTTTCCTCTTGATGACAGTTATAGCCTTCCTCTTTAGTTCAATTCGTTTAAATTAATTTCAAGTAAATGCCACGGAAGAAAATTTCCGATATTGTCGAAGGACGTATTCTGCAACTATTACGTCAAGGATATTCTCAGCCTCGAATTCTGAACATTTTGAAACTTGATGGTATACATTTATCTCAACGTACTGTGTCAAATATCAAGCGAAAGGTCGGCCGTCAAAGAAATTCTGAATCTACAATTAAAATTTTTCGAAAAAAACCATCACAAACACCATATATTATTAAGAAGGTCATTAAGAAAATTGACGTCGAAGATCCACCAACTCAACGTGCTATTGCTAACGATCTTCACATCAGCCAATCGACTGTCTCGAACATTATCAAAAATTCTGGATTTGTTCTTCGAAAAAAACAGAAAGTTCAAAAGTTGACATCGTCGAATATTACGAAACGTAGACAGCGATCATTTCAACTTTATCTTCGATTAGCACGTGGTCGATATAAGAACTTCATCACAACAGATGAGGCTTGGTTTTATTTAGATGGAACTGGTGGAAAAAAAAAAGTATGTTATATAAAAAAAACTAATCCCGATTATGATTGAATGGTTATTCAACAAAACACTTCACGACCAAAAGGTTTTATGGTATGGGGAGGTGTATCAAGTCAAGGAAAAACTGCACTTCGTTTTGTTGCACCTGGTACAAAAATTAATTCAAATTATTACGTTAACAAGGTTTTAAAGCCATTTTTAGCACAAGATATTTCACGTTTATCTCCAAAATAACGAAAAATGAAGTGGTTTCTTCATCAAGATTCGGCACCAACTCATACTGCCGAACAAACAATTAGATTTTTCGAACAAAACAAAATTCATTATATAACACCACAAGAATGAATACCTGTTAGTCCTGATGCTGCATCAATGGATTATTCAATATGGGGGTATTTGAAACAACAACTGAATCAAATTCATATTCATTCTCTTGATGAACTTAAAAAAAAGCTTTTGAGTGAGTGGCGAAAGATGAGTCAGACTTATATCGATAAAGTATTAGCTTCCTGGCCAAAGAGAGTTTTAATGATATATAAAGCTCGAGGCTCTCATATCGAACATCGTTTATAATTGTCCTTTGTTTTTGTTTATATATATGAAAAATAAAACTATTAATAATCATGACAACAATCCTAAAAAAATTTTTTTCAAACTTGTTTGAGATTCATCAAAATTTTGGGCTAGAGCCAGGGAAATTAACAAACAAATTATGTGATTTGATAAAAGAGCTGATGCTCTATCCAATTGTGTCCAAATAAAAAAAATCGATGTATTGCATAAGTACAGCAAACGACACAAAACTAGCAAAAATAACGTAATCAACCTGTATGGTGCTATCCCTAAGTTGAGGACCTAAAGGTACTCTCATAGCATAGTAGATGAGGACCCAAGGGCACCCCTATAGTATAGCAGTTGAGGCCTCAAGGGTACTCCTGTAGTAAAGCAGTTGAAGATCCAAGGGTACTCTCATAGTATAGTAGTTGATGACCCAAGGAGACTCCTATACAGGGTGAGCCATAAGTAACACTCCGATAAGAAATTTTAACATCTTCATGGCAGCTAGAGCAAACAAGCTGATTTTTTTATCAATGATAGAGACATGTTCAAATTTTCTATCCCTAAAGACATGTCTAGAGAAACCCTTTGCTAAGTACCACTAGTGATTTCAACTGAAAAATTTTACTTTTTCACAACTAGGAACAGAGTGGCCCAAAAGTCACGCAACGGAGAAAAAATTGAATATCTCTGCTATAGATCAAGCAAACGGGTTGATTTATTTACCAATAATAAAGGTATGTTTGCACTTTCAATACATAGAGACAAGGTTAGAGAAAGCCTTTGTTAAGTATCACTAATGAACTCAACAAAAAATGTTTACTTTTTTACAGATATGGAAAGAAAACAATATACTTATTCAATGATCTCTCTAGACGTATTTTTATAAAAATGAAGCTTGAACATGCCTGTATCATTGATAAAAAAATCAGCTCGTTTGCTCTAGCTGCAATGGAGATATTAAAATTTCTTATCGGGGTGTTACTTATGGCCCACCTTGTAGTACAGTAGCTGAAGACCTAAGGGTACCCCCAATATATAGGCTTTGAGGACCTATGAGCACCCCCATAGTATAGTAGTTGAATACCCAAAGGTACCTCGATAGTATAGTACTTAAGGACCCAAGGGTACTCCCAGTATATAGGACTTGAGGACCTATTGGTACTCCCAATATATAGTAGTTGAAGGCTCAAGGGTACCCCCAATATTTGGTAGTTGAGGACCTATGGGTACCACAGTATATTGTAGTTGTGGATCCAAAGGTACTCCTAATATATAGTGGTTGAAGACCTATGGATACCACCAGTATATTGTAATTGAGGATCGAAGGATACCCTCAATATATAGCAGTTGATGACTATTGAGTACCCCCAGTATTTAGCAATACCAATACCAATGTTATCAATACCGATCCACACCAATACCAATGTTATCAATACCGATCCATACCAATACCAATGTTATCAATACCGATCCATACCAATACCAATGTTATCAATACCGATCCATACCAATACCAATGTTATCAATACCGATCCATACCAATACCAATGTTATCAATATCGATCCATACCAATACCAATGTTATCAATACCGACCCATACCAATACCTCAATACCGTATTGGTATTGTTGCATGCCTATTAACAACGACTCAGTATAGATGTGCTATTTTTTCTTTTTATTACATAGTATGCAGGTAGGACTAGATCCTCACAGAGTCCGAGTTTTGCATTTCTCTTCTGCTGAAATAAAAAACTTAGATGTTTCATTTTTATTAGTAATTTTTGGACATGAGTTCATGATTTTTTTGAAAAAGGATTTTTAGAAAACAAACAAAGGTAAATTCAAAACTCGGGTCCTGTGAGGATCTAGCCTTAAGGGTACTTCACAACTTAAAAACCATCCGAGCTCATTAGTTCGTATCCTTATTGCGAAATCCTTGCCCGCATACATGCTGCTTTTAACCAACAAATTGACTATAACTCATTAGTTTATTGGAGATTTCTCACCTATGATCTATCCTATCCTAGACTAATATTCACCAAAATTTCGGTGAAATCGGACGAAAAATAACAAAGTCCGTTTTTGAGGGAAGATCCCTTCCTTGATCACTTTCTCATATTTCGTTGTAACAATGATTATATCCACCTCTATTGTATTTTTCTTGGCCGTGCCAATTTCTGGGGAGACTGGTTTTAAATTCACTTAAGAACCTATATGAAATAAACGTTCAAAGTTTTTACAGATCAATTAAATATACTTCGTATGCTTGTGATTATTCAATGAGAGATTTAGGACGTTTTCTATCTGTCAAGAATGCTTTTTTTCACATTTATTTCTTCTTATTGGCAAATCTCTAATTATATTTGCCTTATTTTTGTCTTGAGTTCTTGCTATCGGTGCATTCCTTATTTTAACAACTTCTCCACAAAATATTATCTCTATTAGCTTATGTTTTGCTTGCTGCTTCACTAAGTATAATGCGAAAAAGAAAAGTTTTACGTTCATTATTTCATCTCATGACAGGCTTGGATTAGTCATATTCAGAGATTGATAAAAGCTTTCTTGATTACATATGAAAAAATCTCGTGTATTAAATGACAATTTTATGTTGACAACTTCATTGTTAATTCTTCAATATAATGAACAAAAATCTAAGAAAAATAAAATATCTTATTTTTTTTTATTCCTATATGGCAATCAGTGGTTTGCCAAGGCACACTCTGAGCCTGAACCATTTTAGAGTTTTCTTAGTTTCACTGAATCTTACTCATATCCAAGATATGAAGTTAACCGGTAGCTGATAGCTAGATATCTTCCGTCATCAGATTCATGCTTGCAATCACAGTTCCTTTAAGCTGAATTTCTGATAAAAATTTCATGGACAATGGTCGAAGCTTATGATCAATATTGTAATTATGTGTGATACAAAAAATGTTATGGATAACATTTTATCATGTGGTCAAAGTGACAAACTGGGTAATTTGCATAACTTTGATCCCCGAGTCTGGGCCGAATTTGAGCTCTGGAGACCGAGCCCGAACGTTCGGGTCCGGTGCATGTCTAATTCTGATCATTGTATGGGCTAATAAAGGTTGGATATTATCACATGATCTTAATCTGGGCATTTCTAGCAGTAGCAGCACAGTATATTCTTCCATAAAAGAGCCAGCGAATCCAACGGATGGGCGCTATGTCTTCGTTCTGCAGACCCGAAAAAAGTTTCAATGGTGAATACACGAAAAGATATCTTTTTAAATTTTGTAAGAAACTTTTTTACCTTTACTGTAAATAATCGCATTTCTCTCTTGTCTTATTCTGGGTTAATTAAATTGTTTGGTGCTTTTTATTCGTAGCCATTTGTCTGCCGATTTGTTCAGTTAACCAGGTTTTTCTGTATTTTTCTGCATTAATCAAACTTTATTAAAAAAACAAAGGAATTTTATCATTAAAAAAAATAACCACAAATCTAATTGATTTATATCTAAATGTTAAATATTTTGATTGACTGACTTGCTGATTAATAGAGTTATGAACAAGCTTATTAATAATTTCGATTTTGAAAATTTATCCTTGTAAGATAATGAATCAAAGCACTTTGCTATTGTTTCAGAATAAAAGAAATTAAACAAATGCGTCGTAGATTATTAACTACAAATATAAGATTCATTGCTGCTTGTGTTTTGATCGTCATTTTATCCATTTATGTAGTAGAAATTCGTTATAAAGATAATTTTTTGAATGGATTTATATTTAATATGGAAGCTACAAGGAAAGACCTGTCGTGTACCGCACCGTTTCCATCTTCTTTGTGCTATATCGCTATAATTGGTTCTTCTGGATATATCGGCTCACGATTATTGAATCATTTTCAAAAAGACAAAAACTGGAAAGTTACTGGTTATGATCGTATTTATCCGAAACAAGCAAGTTATGAAATATCAAGTGAAGTACTTCAAAAATATCATGTAGTGATATATTTAGGAGGTCTAACAGGTCGTGCAACGTGTCAAAATCGTCCAAATGAAGTTGAATATGAAAATGTAAATGATATATATAATTTAGCTAAACGTATGTTACCTTCTCAAATTTTGATATTTGCATCAACATCTGCTATTGCGGAAGGTTCAGGATCAGTACTATTCAATGAAGATTCTCCTATTCAAATTGATCTATTAGATTTATATTCTTCTTCTCTTCTTCGTCGTGAAAAAATATTAGAACATTTAACACTTAATACCATTTCTACTCCTCAAATAATTGGTTTACGATTTGGTACTGTTATTGGCCTTTCTCCAAGTCAACGTATTGATCTTTCTCCTATGGCATTAATTTGTCAAGCTTTTCTTAATGGAAGATTACATGTTACTCATCCTGAATCGAATCGTGCATATCTATGTATGGAAGATCTTATGCGAGCTGTTACTACATTAATAAAACATTCTAAAAAAGCTAAACGATTCGATATATTTCATTTACAATCTTTTTCAACTCATATTTCTAATGTTGCCAATACTATTGCATTTCAAACAGGAGCTCATATTGACACATCAGATCATCTTGTAAAGGATGACAGTCATGGATTCTCTTTAAATAATACTAAATTTCGTACTAAATTTAATTTTGTATTTGAAGGCAATTTATCCGAGACTATAAAAAATTTAATCAATCATGTACCTCAAATGTGTATTGGTCGACAATCACGTTTAACCAATGATTCAATTCCATGTGTTGTGTGTGGTTCACGTCGAATGTATACAATATTAGATTTAGATAATCAACCTCTTGCTAATGATTTCAAAACTGATGTAGACGTTTCATTAAAATTAAAACGATTTACATTACATTTGGTACGATGTCCAATATGTCATCATACACAACTATCACATATTGTTGATCGAAAATATCTTTTCAGTCATTATTTATATCAAAGTGGTACAAGTAATAGTTTAAAAAAATATTTTTCATGGTTAGCTGAAAAAGTAATTAATGAAAGTAAAATTAAAAATGGAACTGTACTGGAAATAGCATGTAACGATGGAAGTCAATTAAATGAATTTCTTAAACGTGGATGGAAAACTATAGGTATTGATCCAGCCAAGAATTTAGCTAATATTGCAAGAGCATCAGGTCATACTATTTATACTGGCTTTTGGGGTATTGATACATTTCCAAATATACCTTCAATGGAATCTTTAAATGTAATTATTGCACAGAATGTACTTGCTCATGTGGATAATCCAATACAATTTCTTCGTGCTTGTGTTGCTATTATGGGTATAACAACAAAATTGTATATTCAAACATCTCAATGTGAAATGTATGAAACTGGACAATTTGATACTATTTATCATGAGCATATATCTTTTTTTACAGCGCATTCATTTGCAAAACTTGCTCATATAGTAGGACTTACTATAGTACAAATTGAAATTACACCAATCCATGGACGTTCATGTTTAGTGACATTTCAACGAGCAAATTTATCAAACATTTCTTTTTCTATTTCTAATAGACATGAACTATCACCATCTTTATCATTAGCTTTACAGAAAGAACTTTATCTTGGTATGAACGATTCATGGTTCTACATTAAATATGAAGCTCAAGCTAAAATCATGCGTCAATGGATTATACGACAATTAGAATCTCTTCATGCTAAAAATCACACTATTATTGCATATGGTGCTGCTGCTAAAGGCATGGTTCTTTTACATTTCTTATTAGGTATTTCAAATCGATCGTGGAATATTTCTTATGTAGTTGATGATGCACCTTTGAAACAAAATACTTATTGTCCTGGTACATCTATACCAGTACGTTCAACTTCTGAATTAAGTAAATATAATTCAACTAATCCATTGACAATTATAATTTTTGCATGGAATTTTTGGGATGAAATTGTCAAAAAAATTCGCAATGAAACTATTGAAAAAGGTATGAAGAATATTTTCCTAATACGTCCATTTCCGCATCAACAACTTTTAAAAATGAATCAAAATACAAATAAAATACTTATACAAAACTCTAATAAACCATTATCTTGGCCATTAGTATTTCCGTCAATACGTAGACCTGTAATATTAATTTCTCATTTTTTCAATGAAGAAGTATTATTACCATTTTGGATTCGTCATCATGTACCTATGTTTGATATGGCTATTTTAATTGATTATAATAGTACTGATCAGTCATTACAGATTATTCGTCGTGAAGCTCCAAATACTTGGAAAGTAGTATCAACACGAAATGCATATTTCGATGCTCATTTAGTTGATGAAGAAATTATGGAATACGAAAAAATATATCCAAACGCATGGAAAATTGTATTGAATACACCCGAATTTCTTGTTCATTCTAATCTTCGTAAAATGTTAGCTAAACAAGACCATTATAATAACACAACAGCATTTCGTTTTCGTTCACTTACAATGTCAGGTGATGATTCGATTCCATTAAAACGTTTCACATCATTATTAAAACAACGTTCTAAATATGTTTATAATCCAGCTGTTGGAGAGGAAAAGTTCGGTGTTACATTTTATTCTCGTTTCATACATTCTTATCCATTTGTCAATTATAGTATAGGTCGACATTCGATAGAAGGTGCCGTCTGGAAATGGTCTCCAATTGGTTTCATTGCCAAATATCAATTTACTCCTTGGCCTGACATAATAAATCGTAAATTACAAATCATTACGCGTATGCCTTCACATGATATCAAGGCAGGCAGAGGTGTTCAACATAATGTCAATCTCATGCAATTAAAACAAATTAAAGAAAAAATTCAATCATTACCTAAAAATGATCTTCGTACCTTTGCTGCTGAAAGTGAAGAATTTGCAATGGCTCATCGATTATGGAAAGAAATATTAGATTATTGAAAATTTATTGTAGCTGATATGAACTAAATTCACTAATTGAACTTTTTTCTCTAATCGTGAAAAACCAATGTAATTGTATAGAATCTTATAATTTGTTAAGCTTGACAATTGTGATCATGTTCGCTTTTTATTTAGTTCGATTTTGTCTAATTTATTTTATTTCCTTATACTTTAAAATTTTATATTTCATTAAACAACAAGTAACATTTCCAAAAGCAAGACTACCAATTTCAAATTCGAATAATATCAACCATCTACTGGCATACTTCTTTCTAAAAATATTCTAGACTTGATTGAAAGTTGTACGCAAGAGGAGATCATTTAATCTTTTAAATGAATGAAGGATTGCTTGTCAGCGTCTCTGCAAAGTGTCACTTACGACTAGTGAGTAGCCTCATTCTATCTTATTTTCAAACTAATCTTCTAGCTGTGTTATGATTAAACCAAATTTGGCTCCCAATTCGAAAGAATTAGGCACATTATCAGATTCTATACATCATGCAAACGTTGTAAATTTGCTAAAACATCTTCTTTCCTTTGAATGTCTCATTCATTCAGCAACTAATAGTTCGATTTCCTTCACAATACAAGAAAATCATGCCTGACTGTGTACGAACGATTATGAAGTTTAGAATAGAACTTCAGACGCAAAGTTTAAAAACTAAACCTATTTTATATACTTTTTATGGTAAAGTACCTTCTGTCGAACTGAATCCAGGCGAGCAAAGGACGGGTAAAAAGACTAGTCGTATTTCTAGTCATGACGGGATGATAGTCCTAGTCTTTTTCTCAAAAAGTCCTAGTACATGACTAGTCTGGAATTCTCTGTCGTCTTCAATACGCATCCTGACTATCTAGTAGTTTAGCGTCAGTGTTTTTGTCATGTCTAGTCATTTTCGCAAATCGGACTAGTTTCGGACTAGTCCTTAGTCGATGAAAGATTGACTAGTCATGAACTAGGACTTTTTGAGAAAAAGACTAGAAATGTTATCCCGTCCTGACGTCCATCCAAAACGTATTTGGAATGGAAAAAGTAAGGACATCTGCGATAGTACATCGGACGGGTTATGATGTTGTATTGTGTGTTGGACGAGTCTGGATTAGTCGAAATATAAATATATAATTCAGAAGATAAGATTCTCCGATGCACACAATATATCACTTACCCATCGCTTGGCCTATTGAGCCACACCGTTAAGGGATGAACTTGTATATATTCATAGCCATTCTAAGATGCTCTTGGATACAATTTTGCTTTGCTTTTCTTCAAGTTTTAGTATTAATAGAAGAAATTTATTATACATAACGAAGTTAGTGGGATATGATTTTTTAATATTAATTTTCGAACTTTTATTTTTTTCTAAGAAAATTTCTTTTGACTGCTCAGGTGTCGTAAAAAAGATTTAAAAAAATTAAATACAAAAATAAGATAAAAAAAATTGAAATTTTAAAAATTAATTTTTTTTCTTGTTATAATTTAAATTTATTTTGTACCTCGATTTCTATAATTTAAATTTGAGAATAAATTATAAAATTATTCAATAAAAACTTGTTTTTAAATTTAAATTTAAATAAATAGAAACTCATCATTGAACATAATAAAATGACCTTCTAAAAACCATTAATGTTGAGACACTTTTCTTATTTTTTTTTTGTTGTTTTTTATAAGAGAAAAATCAACCGTGATGAGATTCTGTAATAATATTAATTTAATAACTATGGATAATATTTACAGTCGTAATGTAGTCGATTATATTTGACAATTGATCATAGACAGAAAGTTGCATCTTCACACAAGAATGTATGATAAGTTTATAATGTCTATTTCTATTACTCTAGGTAGAAGACAAAAATACACATTTTATTACCACTATTGTCGACGTACACTGTAAATATTTAGAATTTTACTTTTAAAATTTCTCTGTTTGATTGAATCAATTAAAAGGATAATTGAAATTTTTTTGTAAAATAATGTGTAAATAATGAAATTAAAATATTCCAACTGTAAAACTTAGTAACAATGTGAAAGCAACTCTTTAGCAAACTTTCATGATAACACTAGTTTATGCTAAGTGAAAGATAAATAATGAATTGATCGTTATTCTACTATCTGATCTATGTTATAAAAGCATTTCATTATTCGGTGGTTGTTATTAACAAGTTACACAAATACTGAAAAATATCCTCGTTTTATTCTGTTCTTTTTTCGTTTCGTCAATAACCAAGCTTAACGGAATCAGCTTGAAAATTTTATTGAATGAAACTAATTGTTCAAAAGTTTGGGATTATTATGGATCGAGATTGATAATACATTTTCAGAAAAAGAATAATTATAACTTGCTCGTATGACGGTTCAGATTAGTCTTGACCACTCATTAAGATGTTTCAGATCAGTAAAAGTCACTTGTCCATAGTTAGTTTTTAATCGTCTAGTCAATGAACGAGTGTTACTTTGATATTTAGACTAGCTAAATTGACGTTAGTCTATTGAAGCGCCATAGCATATCGTCAGGATACCCCGTTAGATATTGATGATTGCTGGATCGAATGTTCGAATCCATCTTTCCGCTTTTTCTTCTACTCTTCTGACTGGTCTGGACGTGATTAACAGACTAGACGTGACGGAGTTCTCGGACGTTTTAGACTAGTCCAGAGGTGATTGTAGGACACTTCTCGTAAACATAACTAATCTGAACGGATAAACAAGACGTTTCAGACGGGAAACATCAATTTTGTCGAATACAAAAAATGTCGATCGCAAAT
>JAJEKB010021564.1:976763-993616 GCA_022393335.1 Macrotrachela quadricornifera | reverse complement strand
CATGTTGGAATCAAGTTGGAATCAACATGGAATCATGTTGGAATCAACTTGAAATCAACATGGAATCAAGTTGGAATCAACTTGGAGTTAAGCTCATCGAAACCAGAAGCAAGTACCAAGTTAAATTTAATTCAAAATTCACTCTTGAGAAAAAAAAGTTAAGTTTAACTTATAGGCAAATGGAAATGACACAAACATAGTTGAATTTTGTTTAGAATAGAGTAAAACGCAACGAGTTTCATTATTATAACATTAAGATTAAATACAAAACACATATATATAGTAATCAAACTGTGAGAAATAGAATTTTTTTTTTTTTGCAACAACAAATTTAAGACCAATTAACATTTCTTCTTCTGCAATAGAGCCATTTTTGCAAAGTGCGTTTAACATGTCAATACGTTTTTGCATTTTTATCGATGATTTCGCTTGACGTCGTTTCTGTGGTAGACCACCAGCAGCTGCAAGCATACGATGATATTGAGAAAATTCTTGCTGTGCTAAACAGGTAATAAGGCGCCAAACTGATGGATGATGTTGGTTGACTTTTTTTTGCTAAGGCATGATGAAACGCTAAAGATAGACTTCAAAGCTGAGCAATAAAATCAGTCGCTTACCACTCACTTTCACATTCATTATTTGTTCTAATGCTCAAGTCGCCAACAGCATACATATCAACGCCAACTTTTAGTAACCATTGATTGTGATAGTAGTCAAAAAATTCGATTAATTGTTTTCGAATAGATTTGGGATGATATTTTCTAATGGTGCTGAACAAACGTTGATAATGACTTTCAATTCGGTCTTTAGGCATTAAATAAAGTGGAAAAACTTGACGAAGAATATCGCGGGGAATTCCAGATTCTTTATAAACAGTAGCCAACCCGATCTGTTGAGCTTGCCGATGCATCGCTTGCACATGATGAAATGCACAACCACGATGTTCGACTTGTGGAAACTAGATACGATGGAAAGAACAAAAAAGTGCAGATGTAGCAATGGTACTAGATTGAAAAAGGACTGTAAGTTACTTCCACTTTCAATGCAGATATAAGGCCACTCTCGAAATCACTCATTATTCTCTTAACATGAAACTGTAAATTCTTGCGGGCAGCTATTGCTTTTAACTCTTGAAACAAACTTTTGTATGTACTTGATCTTTTATTTGCCATAAATCCGAATACGCATGCATAAACTAAAAATCAAAAATTTTAGTTGAGAAAACTGAAACTTTAATGCAATATCGAAATGTTCGTACCTTGATCCTGTTTAATCGCATGCAAAGTGTAAAGCTGCTGAAACTGTGCGGGACTGACGTCGAAAGTCCCATCCATGAATAATAATTCAGAATTGAATAATATGTTCAATTGTCTTTCACTTGAAAACAAAATAAATTTTCTTGTTCCATTTTTTGTAAAATCACATATGAGAAATGGTTTTTTATCTACAGTGACTGTGAATTGTGATGGAATAATAAAATCAATTCTAGTAGGTAATGCTGGAACTCCAACTTTTCGATGGTAATAAAGTAATGATTCTGGAAAAAATTTTCAAACTTTATATTGACCAAAGCCTAGACTTACGCATAGATTGAGCAGTTGGTAAATTTGCCATAGCAGATGGTGGCATGTTTGATTTTGCTAATTCTTCTGAATGAATCACACCTGGTGTTACTAATTCGGAACGAACACGTTTGATAACTTGTGCTTTAAATTGTTGGATCAATATATTATCCATATTTGGTTCGTGAGTGTGAGATGTTTCATTAGTACCAAGATAAATATTAGATAATGTCGTATGAATATATGCCCCACAGTCTCTATCCTCACACCGCCAATACACCTTATTCTGTGACTTAATGATCTTATTTCGATGATATGTATAACCACACATATGTAAACGTGTTTTCTTCGAAAATTCCATTGAACCTACTGGGATGACAGCATCTGTAAATGACATTATTGTTGTTACGGTTAATGCTGTTTCACCGCCAACTGTTCAACCTCGAACTGTATGTTCTGTACTGCTAATAACAACTAAAATGTTTAAATGTATGATCAGACCGTTGTGACCGACATGTTTATTATATGTACATAGAAGTATAAATATATGTTGCTTTTTACGTGTCATCCAGTCCAATTGATCTTCTAGATAATAAATGACCAATAATTATGCTATTGATTCCGAGGAGGCAAAAAATGAAAAAGAAAATAAAATAATCCGATAGCTTCACGGGACAACGAATGAAATCGAAAGGAAAAACAATAGTTAAGTAGACAAAGGAAGAAACTATTATACAACAACCAAGTGATAGTTTGTTTTATTTATTACTTATTATAGATTTACAGATTTAGTTTATTTTCTGATTTATCACTTATCTTTCATCAAATTGGTCGATTGTTAATGATGACAAAACGATTCCTTGTCTCCTACGACGTTCATGGAAGTTTCAGTGAGTCACTATTTCTATTTACATTAATTTACAGGTTTTAGATACCTTGTACATACACATAGATGGATTGTGTTACGATATCTTGAATCTTAAAGAATATGAACAAATATATCCTGCAGTGAATCGAAAAATTCAACTCAACATTGATGACTTCATTACAAAAGGATTTGAAAGCAATCCTAATTCGGTGCTCTTGTCTTTTTCATCAAGTAATGATCAAAATCGTTGCTATTACATACGACGTGATTCGTTGGACTCAACCGATCATGAACTGATTGTTATTTCGAAAAATACAAAAAAAAATGGTAAAGTTTCAGAATAAAACTAGTTTTTCTGTTACATTACAGTGCTTCTAAACTATATTTTAGGTACATATATGATTTTGACAAGAGAACAGGAAGTTCAATTGTTAGCATCAACATTTATCCGTTCCTTGAAACGGCGTGGTCATTGCATTGATGCAAAGTCGATCTATGCTCGTATGGCTCGATACGACATTAGTAGAAATAGGATTTATGCTGTACATCAACATATAATTCGTAGTGTCTCTGTAGACCCGAAATTAGCAACACCAAAACTGATAAATGATACAAACAAGGGAGAAAGTACATCGTTAAAATCTCTACCACAACAACAGAATCCAAAGATTCCTAGGGAATTACAACAATTAGGAGTATTATCCCAAGAACTGCCATCAAAGAGGAACGGTCGTACATAAACGATCATCAATGTCAGATGTGTCTAATGACATGGCGTGAGGCATATTTGAGATATGTAAATAGACATTTCTTTGTGTCTTTCATTTGTAGTGTTTGATTTTGTGAAAGATTAATTTGTTATTTCTTGTTATTTATGATTTAATTATACGAAAAAACTACTTTGTTTATTGTTTTTCTTCAGTATTCCTGTGAAAACTTCAGCATTATTTCATGTTCTATTCTTTTTCTTCTTGTTTAATAAAGTGTTAGAAATCTAACCTTTCATTTACATGATTTGACCAAATCTCCATTGATTCCAACACGATTCTAAGTTGATTCCAAGTTGATTCCATGTTGATTCCAAGTTGATTCCAACATGATTCCAACTTGATTATAATTGAAATTGAAATTCATCAAAATGATGCTTGATAATACAACAATCGACATTTTTTAATAAAATTTGTCGAATTCGACAAATTTGGAATTAAATTTTGTCGAATCGACAAATTTTTTTTCGACAAATTTTATCGACAAATTTGCGATCGACATTTTTGTATCCGACAAAATTGTAGTCACTCGTTTCAGACTGGTCATGACCGATATTAAGGATACTTTTGACTAGTCATGTCGCCCGTTCCCAGTATTTGTCTTGCTCACTTTGGATATTTCGATTTTTTTATAAAGATCAGACTAGTCAAGATGTATATTAGTGTCGACTTGTGTAGTTAGACTAGCCTTGAATAGTGTAAAAGACGTTTTCGACTTGATGTAGCAGCTTTTATAATGTTCGGACTAGTCCAGACGAGAAGACATGTTATTCTTCATCAACCATACTAGTCTTGACTATTGCTCGAAGTATTTCAGACTAGTCGTGACGTAGTGTCATAAATTTTGTGACTAGTCCTGATATGGCAATATGACGCGTATTATAAAATGGACTAAACATGACGACCAACATTGATGTTTCCGACTGGTCATGACGGCTGACTTAGACGTTTCAGACTAGTCATGACTACTGGCATGGACGTTTCGGACTAGACATGTCGCCCGTCCTATTGACTTTTTTGCTCGCCTGGGTACATACACAAACATTATTAATTGGATTAAATAATTTTGTTCAATTTTACACAAAACCACAATTATGTATAGATTATATTCGAAAAATTAAAAATGAAAAAATATTTCTTATTATTAGTGAAATATTATCATATGAAGTTATACCTGAGATACATCCATTATTAACAATTAATTCAATATTTATATTTCGTTTGAATGATATGAATAAACATACACAATTAGTTAAGAATTATTCGAAAATTGTTGGAATGTTTACCGAAGAAATTTCTCTAATTGAATCAGTTGAAAATTCTATTAATTTATTATCAAAACATTTAATAGCATTTCGTTTATTTAATCAACAAAACCAAAAATCAATACGAGATTTATCAAAAGAATCAGCATCATTCTTATGGAATCAATTATTAATCGATACTCTTAAACAAATGCCACACACAAATGATGCGAAAAATGATATGCTCAATAAATGTTCAGATTATTATCGAACAAATCAAATTGAATTAAAAAGAATCGAATTATTTCGAAATAGTTATACATCGGATAAAGCAATTGAATGGTATACACGTGATTCGTTTGTTTATAGACTACTTAACAAAGCTTTAAGAACAGAAGATATTGATTTATTGTATTGATTTAGATTTTATATTATTGATTTATGTTCACAATTGGAAAAACAAAGTAAAAAAAAGGAAATTAATACTGAAGTATTCACACTTTATCGTGGTCAACAAATGTCAAAAGAAGAATTCGATAAATTACAAAACAATATCGGTGTTCTTATATCAATAAATGGATTTTTTTCAACGAGTCGTAATATAAATATAGCTCAAGGATTTATTGCTGGTACTATCGATACAGATGAAATGAAAACTGTTTTATTTGAGATTAAAATTCATTCTAATCTTAATAAAATAATTTTTGCTGATATTGATGAATATAGTCAAATAAAAGGTGAACAAGAAGTTTTATTCAATCTTGGATCTGTATTTAAGATTGATTATATTCAATTTGATTCAAATTTACACTTATGGATAATTGAAATGACAGCAACTGATGATGATTCAAAAAATGTTCAAGAATATATTAAATCAATTAGACAAGAAATAGAAGGAATTAGTTCAACAATTTTATTTGGAGCTCTTCTTTTCAATGAAATGGGACAAATTGATAAAGCAGAAAAATATTTTCATATGTTATTAAAAACATTACCAAAAGATCATCAAGATATTCCTGATATTTATGATCAAATTGCTAATATATATACTAAAAAAGGAGAATTAAATCACGCATTAGAAAATTATATATATGCATATGATATACGAATATCTTGTTTTCCTAATAATGATATTCATATAGCAAATTCATTACATAATCTTGGTTTTATTTATAAAGAGAAAGGTGAATATGAAAAAGCAATGAATTATTATAAACAAGTTTTAACTATTGATGAAATAAATTATCCTAATGATCATACAAATAAAGCTCATACTATGATATGTATTGGTTTGGTTCATCAAATTAATAAAGAATATGATCTTGCATTAAATTATATGATGAAAGCATATGAAATGTATCAAAGACTTTTACCAAGTCAACATCCATATATTTCATCGACTTTATGGAATATTGGTTCTGTATACGAAAATAAATTTCAATATAATTGTGCAATTGAATATTATTGTTCTGCATTAGATATGGATGAAAATATTTTACCTAATGATCATCCAGATTATAAGAAGAATTTAAATCGAATGATGCTATTATATACTAAAATGAGGGATTATATGCATGATTTAAATTATTCTGATGAGCAGCAGACTACTCAAAATAATTTTCTTAGAATTGCTCACACTATCATGAAAATTGGTGATATAATAGGTATCTATGATGAAAGACTCGATTGTTATAAGCAAGCATTGACTATTTTCGAAGAATGTAATCCTCCTAATTATTCAGCTATGATTAGTTGTCTTCAAGTAATTGCTACTATAAATTTAGAGAGGAGATTATATGAGGAAACATTGCAAGATTTTATAAAAATACTTTCTATTCAAGAACAAATATTTTCAGAAAATCATCCTGATATAGGATGGACTTTATAACAAATTGGTGAAGTTCATTTTCAGATGAAAAATTATTTAGAAGCTATGCAATTTCTAACCAAATGTCTTAAAATTTTACAAGCAAACTATTCGCAATCAAATGATGGCATTAAAAAGGTTCAGAATAATATAGATCAAGTACAAAAAATCATACAACAAAGCAATCTAAAATATTCTTCAAATGTGACCTCAGATATTAATATTAATAATAACAGTCAATATTCTCATGATATGTTTGGTCCTCTCACAGTACAAGAAAACAATCAAAAATTAGTGTGAAAGAAATCTCGTCGTAGTAGAACAAGCACATGTTGTATTCTACAATAAATTGATTCTATTTAATAAACACATAGTGTATGCAAAAAGTTCTGTCATTGTCAACTATTTATTCATAGAAAACATTTTGTTAATCTGTTTACAGTAAATGTTCGATACAAAGTGTCATCCTTTTAATCCACTTCTGAAATGTCTTTCGGTATTTGTCAATAGATACTGAAGTGAACTCCTTGGATAATGCTTTAGCTAAACTTGTGGCATCTGAATATGTACTAAGACGACGTTTCAGATAATTGAACACTCAAAAATCTGAAAGAGTAAGATCAGATAAGTATGTTGAATGAGCCATAATTTTGATTTTTTTTTCTTGAAGATAATTAACAACAATATCATTTATATGAGATCGTGCATTATCAACACGTCGTTGTCGTTGTTGTTGAGTGAATTTATGAGGTACCCATATTGCCGAGATCTTTCTCAAGCCAAGATGTTGACTGAGATATGTCCAAGATGGTAGTAGTATAATCAATATTAATATGTGGATCATCATTCACTAGGTCCTGAACAGCATCAATATTTTGATGAGTAGCGACGATTAACGGATGATCACTTCGAGGATTATCTGCTAATGAATGTTGTTCATTGGAAAATCGTTGAATCCATTAAACAACTGTACGATAGAGCAGTGACCCTATTCCGCGATGTTGAACATTAGGGAATCAGTTTCGCCTAGGGAACTAATTCCACCGATTCCGAAATTGCATGAAATACATAGAGACTTCGATTCTGGAATCAGAAGGAATTCCGTGCAATTCCGATTGATTCCGGAATCAGACTGTGTTTAGGTTTAATCTAATTCCAGAATCGGTGGAATCGATTCCTGAGGTGGAACCAGTTCCGCAATGTGCAACATCGCGGAATGGGATATATTCTCGTACGGTATGAAGCAACACTTTGTCCATAAGCAGTAATTAATTTATCACGAATTTGTGTAGCAGTTAAGCCTACTAACAAACGAATTTTGGATCGCCACAATCCACGATATTTGTGATCAGTCAATTAAGTCAAAGTCGAATTAATAGAGGAATTGACTTTGTTGAAAATTCAAATGAACTGAAACATTTCTCGGACAAATAGAAAAACACACTTAAAAATATGACAGATAAACTATGAAAATTCTAGTAATATAAGCGGTATTCGCGGTGCTTGGGATATAAGCATGTTGGACTTGTTTCAGATCTTGGGGTGTTAATGATGTTTTTCTGAAATACTGTCGAAAATAAAATGCCGAAAGAAAAAACATTGAAAGCAGTATTAATGCGACTTCTGCACACACTATTCATATATAAGTGCAAGGTATAAATGCTGCTGATAGGAGGGTGAAGATTTTAGAATGTGTAGAAGCTGCATTTATAAGGCTTTCGATATGTTCTTCTCAGCACTTTTTCTTTCGAAATTTTGTTTTTGGTCTCTTTTATACCATTCATAGTTAATACATAACTATTCATGCATAATGACGCACTAGTACAAATATTTTTCGTATTTTTTTCTTCCAAATTCTTCCTCTTTTTCATACAGGTAACTCGATAGTGATTATTTATGTATACTGTGTTTGCTTAAAATCGAGGAAGTAATCATATGCGTATATATATATATTGCTGCTGAGTTACAGAGAATATTTACTGAAATAAATGAGTACGACACTTGAAGAGTCTGAACACGATCAAAAACCGTTCGTTGATGCAAAGCATGATGCATCAAATGGTGAATTTACAGATGAAAATCTGACTGACCTCAGTTTTCCATGGCCTTTAATTAATGTAATTAAGAGTTGCTATATATATTTTCAACCGAACGCAGAAATCAATAACCAGTTTGAATATTCATGTGGCTTTCGATTATTTTTGTCTTTCATCTGCATCCTTTGCATCACATACGGCTGCATTGGTGCAAACGATTGTCATGAGAATCCAATGTTACCGATATATTTTATTGTGCAAGGTGTATGTGGTTTATTGATTGTTTTAGTTTACCAATGCAAAAGTATATTCAAGTAAGTAGATTTTCATAATATTTTTGAACATCTATTCAATCTATCGATATAAGGCTTACTATGTGAGATTTTGCAGTAATTATAATAACATTAAGTTTATTGAAAAGAAAGTGTTTTTTTATTTGTTTTTAGTTGGACGCCCTCCAACATGATCACTTTTTATCCAGAAGAACGATGGGCTATTTGGTATCTTGTTGCTTTTACTCATCTCATTACAATATTTTGTTTCCTCTGGTTTTTGATTGGTCACCTTTGGTTTATCCAAGAATTTACTGCTTTTAGCTGGTCGTTTCACTCTCCTTGTAACGTATCGTTACGCATATTCACTATAATAATGTTTCCAGTGCAGTACATTGTGGGTATTGGGTTAGTTTGCTGTTTTGTACGGAATAATTTACAGATTTTCCATTGCCTTGAAAGAAATATTCAATATCATGTTCATCAAAATTCTGATAATGCTAAAGATCTCAATGATCAAGATGTAAGAATAATATAACAATATGTCAGCAATTTATTGATAAGAATACTAATGACAACGAACATATCCTATTCATTTGATTCAAATGACTCAATTATTCTACGTAAAAGACTTTTTTACGTACTAAAACTAAACTTAATATAGAAAGAAAAGATATTTGTAACCACTATATCACAAAAATTTGAACCTTGTATATATATTCTCTAATGGGGAAATTTTTTTTACAACCACCTCTTAATGAAAGGAACGTCTTAGAAATAGGCATATCGTTTATTTTTCTCGAACATAATTGAATAGCTAGCATATAATTGTATATATATTGACACACCACTATGCATAACTCAAGTCTCAATCCTGTTCATTTCATAAGAAAACCTGAAGGGATCTTGTCAAATTTTATTCAGTATCCTTTTTTCGAATTTTTTAAGGTCAAACAAGGCCCTACCAAAAATCCTCTCAAGATTATGAGAGAGGTTTCTTTCAGGACCTTGCCAGGAATGATGCTCATATAAAATGATGAAGAAAATAACAAGCGCAGTCCATATACGAAACTAATCAATCCTGCAAAACTTCAGTCAGGATGTTGATAAGACAATGCAAGAATTAATCGTTTCGAGACGATATGATTCTATAGGTTTCCGAAAAAATTCTCTCCAGGGAGTACAGTTCAAATGTAAACGAATAGAGAAGTGGTTTTTATATCAAATGAAAACCTGCTAATAACGGGATTCAAGAGTATAAATGATAATTCATAGGATGATACTAGGCTATAGAATTACGGAAAGTTTTTAATATTTTACGAGTGTAATTAGTGTACTTCTATAGATAGTCAATCATAAAAATAAAAAGTTCTCAGAAACTGTCTTTGTCTATCAGACTTTGTGGAGCTATCTACGCTGATCATTTTGATTATAAAATATTCAAACATTGGCATGTGCAATTATCATTCAATTTATGATTTTCTAAATCGATTTCGTCATCATCATCAGATGTTTCACTTTCACTGTTTTGTGTTTCCGAATCACTATGATAATCGTCAAGATAATCAGAATCGTTTTCTTCTTCAATCGAACTGTTCATAATCGTAATTGCGATAGTGTACACAGTTGAATAAGGAATTATTTGAGAAAAGGCTTTGATCTGCAACAAAACGATATAAATATTTTCCGTGATGATTAGATAGTTCTAAACCATTTAAAAAATGTGTTTTAAAAAAAACGAACAAAATATATATCCACTCGGATAAGTGAATGAATCATTAGAATATATTTGAAAACACGGTCTTGTATCGAGGAGTTGAATTGGTATGAAATGTAAATATGTTCGCTTTTATATGAAACTATATAAATCTACTCTTAAATGATATTAGTTGCCTCTAAAATATGAGAAAAAAATATTTTCAACGAATTTTGAAAGTTTCAGGTTGGGGTCACAAATGACTCCGACTGGTAGTTCAAGGGTTAAAATTTTTTTTGACCAGACATTGTAGTATTTATTCATGCAACAACTTCCTCAATATTAATTGGCTTATGAAATTACCAATGGTGTTGCCAGAACTTTTGGTCAGACCTAGTATTCTTATTTTTTTCGTATCTCCTGTCGTTCATTCGACAGGATAAGCAGAATATTCTTTACAACATCTTTGAAGTGCGTTTTCAAAAAAGTCAGATCGAATATCTTTCTTAATAAGACAGAGCCATTTATACAAATAATAATTTTGTAATTCAAATAATATTTATTTTGTGATCTTGCTATTTTTAATATCATAAAAGAATGTAAGCATTCATGATAAATAAATGGATAAATAAGCAAAGTTTTCCATGAATCATTAAACGAAACCATAGATATTGGCTTCACTATATTGAACACCATAGGAACTTGCTCGTTTTGATGTAACCAATAATCGATAACTAGTATAAGCAATTGCATTACTGAAATTTTGCATTGTTACATAAGTTCGTCTGCCCGGATCGACAGACGCATTAATACCAGTGACACCTGAATATATGAGTGTCCAGCTTGCTCCTAGAGTTAGTTGTGCACTTGCATTATTACTACCTTCAAGTGTTATTGTTATGGGATCCCTTTCAGGATTGTCATTGCCTGTAGCAAACTGAATTCCTACTGCAACTGATCGTCCAATACGAGGAGTAACATAGAAACCACTGTTAAGACCACCCATAATCGAAGTATCACCAACAGCAAAATTTAAATATTTTGTATTTGTATTATTGTCAAAAGCGTTTGGAGGATTTTCAGATGAAATCCAATTGCCTACATTAGCACCACTCGACAAACCAACCGATGTGTTAAAAATACCAAAAATAGTGTCATTTGAACAAGTGATTCTCATAAATTGTGGCGTACGCATGGTAGTAGTTGTTGTTGCTAGAATAAGTAACAAATATTTACTAATTAGACAAAGTTATTGAACAACCACATTTTATAGAAGCTAATATAGTTCTCTTTATTAATAGCATTGGAAGATATTCGCTTACAATGAGAGGATAGTAGATCTTAAAGATTTATTTTCATATTTGATAATACTTATAAAAACAGTCTCTTTCTCTATAAGATGTTAGTTTTCCAAAAATTGAGTTTAACTATTATTATAACCAAGTGTATAAACGATTTTGGAAATATCGAACATCAAATAAAAGATAGATATGATCATTCGAAATATCAAGACATCCTAGAAGTTATCTTTTTCTTATCAAAGTCTAACAGAAGTGTCTGCTGTGTGAACAAACTAAATTCTACGGTAAAAACTATTTTAATCAGATATTGATTTAAATGCTATTAGAATTTGTGATAAAAATAAATTTCATAATAGTGTAGAAATATAATGCTACCCTAGTGAATGTACTGAGGGTTAGGGTACCCGAAAAAGTACCCTGGCTACCAGTATGTCACAGAAACCTTAGGGTACTGAATACCTTAAAGTACTTTTAGATACCTATAAGGTACTGAGGCGGGTACTCTGACGCAAAAATTGCAGTATGTCGATGGTCGAACCTCGCCCTGACTCTTTTTTCATTTTTTTCTTTTAAGGCATTTTATGGCATTTTTTCAATTTAATTTAATTTAATTTTTCCAATTCTAAAAATTCAAGCAGGTCAATTCTGAGATATGACCTCCGGACCTGATTTGGTCGGATATCCATCAGACCACTTCAAAATAGTCCTCTCTCAATTTTCTATCGAAATTGGCATGTTCTCGATTAGTAAATATTCAAGGAATAATCGACGAAAAAAATAGTATAAAAAAATTAATTTCTTACGTTTTGTCTAGTTGTTTATATTAAGTCGTGTGTGCAAAAGAAAAGAGTGAATGAACAATTTGCTACACAGAACGAGACAAATTTAAGATACTCTGTAGAAATTTTCTCAGTAAATTTACACGTGTGAGTACCCATACAAGTACTTGTTCAGTAAACATACTAATATGGGTACGTTATACAAAGTCAATAAAATTGTGAAAAACTGGCTATATCGAAGTAATTGATTCGTATGAAAACAATAGTCAGATGAAAACTGTAAAGACTTGAATATCAATCCTTAGTATGTTTCATACCTTGAAACTTGCTCTGCTGAAAGTCGTAGACAATTGTATTGGAGGTAACAACGAGTTTCTCAAGCATCAATAGTTCACTGAAGAGTGAACATGGAGAAATAGCTGATTCATTAAACACAGCGATATTACAAGTAGGAAAATGATTGGCACATTGAGCAGCACAAAGAAGTTTTTTCGTTATATTTAATTGAGCGAGTGAATAACCAGATGTATTGTAACCCATATGATTGTATATACTACCCATCATTTTATTTAATGTATTAGCAGTGCAAGTGCTGATAATAAAACAGCTGCAAAGTACTAGAACAAGTACTATATATATCACTAGAAGACAGATCAAAGTTTTTATATTTTAGAATAATACACCATCATGTTTGATTACATACTTAGTTTTGACATGAATATTATAAATTAAAAAGCAAACAAAAGAAGATATTTTATCTAAAAATATATTAATATACATATCATAGCAAACTAAGTATAATGGAAAGAAGCTTCTTAGGTTGTTCATTGATGTGAGAAATAGTTGTCGAAGATTCGGTTCAATTTCTGTCAAATCAATCTTTTCAAAGTACTGGGTCAAAACTACAAGTGAATAGTATCAGTATAAAACATTGAGTATGATTTTTATTCTATCAATTTGATTTCATTTTAATGAGTGAGCATAAGAGCTACAAACACTCAACAATTGTGTTAATGTTTATTGAAAAGGTAAAAAGGATGTTTAAACTTCTCTTATTGTAGATGTCATTGAAAAACTTCTTATTCTTCGGGTTAGTAATCAGGAAAACGACAATATAACTCTCGAACTAACACTACAAAATAAAATCTAATGTACATTAATGCTCAATTTTCTTCCATTCTATTTCTATCAAATAAGGTATGGAAAAAAGTCCTCGGAACTTTTGGTATTGATATAAAAGAAATTTTTGTTTTTGAGAATTGTTTCAATGAGCTATACTACAAGATGCAGCTGTTAGCGTCAACAAATGTTATTTTATGACGCTCACTTATGTTTAGTATCTATACACATATACATCTTTTCTTTCTTTCCTGTTGAATAGATATATCTTCTCGTTGATCACGATGACCTAGTATTCTTTATTACGTTTTTCTTTTTTTTTCTTTGTTATTACGTATTTGATATTTCCCTTTTGATTTTTTCTCTCAATATATAAAGTGGTGGACATAAATTTAAGACACTTTTGGTTTTTGCTATAATTCAGCCGCAGTTATAGCTAGAGACCTGATTCTTTCATATTTAGAAAGACTTTGTTAAGAACTATGTGAGCTGAAAAAATTGTCAAAATCAGGTGTGTTTTAGATGAGTTATGACGAAAACAATTTTATCTCCAGGCGGACATAAATTTAAGACACTGGCAGTGTTTTGCAGTATTTTGCATTTCTTCGCGTAATGAATCTGTTTAAAAAAACCGAAACACATACCAATCGATGCAGAATTGAACGGGCTATCTTTTGACAAAAAGCATTTTTAAAAATATTATTAGTTTAATTAATTAATAATAACCACATTTAATTAATACTAATTAAGGAGTATCGAAAATTTTTTTTTTAAATTTTTAACTTTTAAGCACATCATTAGAAAGAGCATTAAAAACTGAACAAAATGGTATATTTCTTTTGTCAAAATAATTTGTTTTAACAAAATTCTAATAGGAAATAAAATAGTTCAGTCAATTTTACTAGTATATGGCACTGCTATTTTAGTATGATTGGACTATATAATGCGACTTCAAAACTTGAGATATAGTGCATTTTGTAGAGCAGACTTTATACTTTCGAATGAGATCCGGCCGCCTTGTTTATCATGCGTTGTTAAAGTGGTACAACAATTTCAATTTAATGATGTATTTTTCTAAGGCAAAAGTGCTGGAAATTATTGAAAAAAACCAGCGAAATCGCCTATACAAACTAAAATTGTTGTACGACTTTAACAACGCATTATAAACAAGGCGGCCGGATCTCATTCGAAAGTATAAAGCCTGCTCTACAAAATGCACTATATCTCAAGTTTTGAAGTCGCATTATATAGTCCAATCATACTAAAATAGCAGTGCCATATACTAGTAAAATTGACTAAACTATTTTATTTCCTATTAGAATTTTGTTAAAACAAATTATTTTGACAAAAGAAATATACCATTTTGTTCAGTTTTTAATGCTCTTTCTAATGATGTGCTTAAAAGTTAAAAATTTAAAAAAAAAATTTTCGATACTCCTTAATTAGTATTAATTAAATGTGGTTATTATTAATTAATTAAACTAATAATATTTTTAAAAATGCTTTTTGTCAAAAGATAGCCCGTTCAATTCTGCATCGATTGGTATGTGTTTCGGTTTTTTTAAACAGATTCATTACGCGAAGAAATGCAAAATACTGCAAAACACTGCCAGTGTCTTAAATTTATGTCCGCTGGAGATAAAATTGTTTTCGTCATAACTCATCCAAAACACACCTGATTTTGACAATTTTTTCAGCTCACATAGTTCTTAACAAAGTCTTTCTAAATATGAAAGAATCAGGTCTCTAGCTATAACTGCGGCTGAATTATAGCAAAAACCAAAAGTGTCTTAAATTTATGTCCACCACTTTATATATATTGCTTTGTCCTGTCTTCATCTTTGTTGTTTATCATAACATCATTATTATATTCATTATTGTTATTACATAAATATATTCTTTGTTATATCTCCTTCATCTTATTTTCACATATATATCAACAGCTTCATAACAAACTATTTATGTAAGCTTATGATTTCTTATATATTATATCTCAAAGCTCTACTATACTATCCCTGCACGAATTCAAGAGCTAACAGCAGCGTGAAAAGCTCTATAATCTGCATAAGGCGATTTTTCATACGATTGTGCTTTTTGTTTTCAAAAGCAAAGAAACTAGAAACAACTAAACTTCAATGTTGTAAAAAAAGTACTTTTTTCAGTTCATTTTTTCATATTTTGTCGATTTTGAAAGTACAAAGTGCGCTTGTATAAGAAGCTGTTTTATGTAGATTATAGAGCTTTTCACACTGTATCTTGTGGTCTATTTTGTTTTTGAAAGGTATCAAACAAGTAGCGTGGATCAAAGTGATCCACTATATCCCTTGACTGTATCAAGTCTTGTGCCATTTAAATGCACTCTAAGAAAATAAAAAATGACCACTGAACCCTCCAAACAGGCTTCGTATGTGCCTACAAGCTTCCACTGAATGTAGCAGTTGATGACATAAGGGTACTACTATAGTATAGGGGTGGGAGATTTACTTTACTTTGTAGTTACGTAACTAAAGTAAAGTAACTACAATAGTTACTTCGTTACTTGTAAATAGTAACAACATATTTACGTAATTACTTGTAAATAGTAACTACTTATTTAGGTAGTTACTTGTAAATAGTAACTACTTAGTTACGTAGTTACTTGTAAATAGTAACTACTTAGCTACGTAGTTACTTGTAAATAGTAACTACTTAGTTACGTAGTTACTTGTAACTAAGTAACTACTGTATTTACATAGTTACTTGTAACTACGTAACTACTTTATTTATATAGTCACTGCAGGACGGTAACTATCAAGCGGTAACCGTGGGTCCTCATCTACTATACTATAGGGGTACCCTTGAGTCCGCAAGTGCTATACTATAGAGGTACTCTTGGGTCCTCATCTGCTATACTCTGAGGGTACCCTTAGGTCCTCATCTACTATACTGTAGGGGTACCCTTGAATTCTCAACTGCTATACTGTAGGAGTACCCTTAGGTCCTCATCTACTATACTGTAGGGGTACCCTTGGATTCTCAACTGCTATACTGTAGGAGTACTCTTGGGTCCTAAACTTAGGGATCACACCATATATTTATTCTACTAGTAGCTAAGTACGTATCGTAAGGTGCTGGTCGCTGCATCCGCTTTTGTATTAGTCGAGAAATGACCCAATCAGATGGCCGCAAAATGTAACTCGCTTATTTCATGGACAATCGTCGGAGACTCTATGAGGACTTTTGTAGAGCACCCTCAATAACCTCAAATTGGTCCGAGTAACCATATGTTCCATCTTTACCTTGATGGAGAAAAACCGCCTCGAAATCTGATTGGCTGAAAATGTAACTCGCTTATTTCATGGA
>JAJEKB010021564.1:949642-976753 GCA_022393335.1 Macrotrachela quadricornifera | reverse complement strand
TTGGCCCGAGTAACCATGTGTTCCATCTTTATCTTAATGGAGAAAAATCGCCTCGAAATCTGATTGGCTGTTCCAAAAAAATTTCAGCCAATCAGATTTCGAGGCGGTTTTTCTCCATCAAGGTATAGTGCCTGAGGACCTAAGAGTACCCCCATAGTATAGCAGTTGAGGATGTTTTTTTGACCTTTGACCCTGCGGACAAACACACAAACACACCGACAATTTCGGGATTTAGACCCTGACCTACAGTCAAGGGAATAATGAAAGAATAAAACACCAAAAAGTGAATTGATCGTATATTAAAAAAAATAGTAGTTTTAAACGATTGAAATCTAGTCACTCGAAATTTTGTCTATTTTCAAAACAAAAACTGAAGCTATAAAATAAACGATCTTATGTAAATTGTAGAGCGTCTCACGCTACATCTTGTGGTATAGCTCATTGAAACAATTCTCAAAAAAAAATGTGTCGCACATACTCAAATTCAGATATTTTGTGGCATTAGATGAATCAAAGAAATTCTAAAAATTATCAGATGTGAACTTTTCTTCACTGAAAGTTCGACTTGGATAAATATCTTTATATTTATCGTATGAAGTATTGATAATGAAAATTCTTTATATCTACAATCCAAAGAATAAACAATGATTTTCATCTGTCATGGATAAATTATCATTTACCGAATAACATGAAATATGTACATGTGCTAAGAAAAAAGACGTTGTTTAAATATATTGATGCTATATGAAGTTTGAACAAAATCTAATTTTATTAATGATCTGTCGAAATATAAGAAGTTCAATTATTTACTAAAAGAAATAATCTGTATTTACAAACAGTATAGCTTTTCTTTATTGTCTGAAGTTTATAAATATCGAAAAACGATCAGTCAATTCAGGTTCCTTGATCTAAAAACTTTATGATTAAAGTATATGAGATATAGTTATATTTTAAAGACATCTGTTTAATGATCAAGTTATACCCGTTTCTGTTGCTCGATATTCTGTAACTGTTTTAGCTAGTTACGATAATTTCTCATCTATTTAAAACTGCCTCAGTTTTGTCTATTTATTATGCTAATCTAAAATATCAATGATTTGTTGAGAAACATTGTTTTACCAAAATAGTTGTCTTTTAGTTCAATCAATTAGAACATCAAAACGAGTTGAAACTTTTATCCATACGAATACTATTTTTAGGGTGGTCTCGACAACAACAATATGAATTGTAAACATAGTTTCATAAAAATTTTTTAATTAAAATCAGACTCGATAGTAAAATAAAATATAAGTTTTATTTCATACACACAATTTATTATTTACGAAAGACTAGGAGAAGAAAATCATCGTTCTCGTCATTTATTTCCTATTCATATTTAAACTACAAATAACGTTCATTGTTTCGGCTCACTTAACCCTCGACTGTATAAAATAGAATTATTTCTAGGAATATCAATAGTAAGAGAATCGAAATATAAATCCTATCCATGGATAGCGACGGGAGTTTCTTTGAAATTTTGAGGGTAAGAAACAATTATACTTTTTTGTCCAATAATTTAAAGTAAATATCACCTTACAACCGAAAGTTGTAAGAGGAGTCTACTTTACTTAGTAAACTCTTCAGTCACAATAAATATCATAGTATAATCGGACGTTAATACATGTACACGCAACAGTCATAAGAGTCTTCAGCAAAACAGTTTTATTCTAACGATTTCATATATGAGATTCGCTGTGTAGACAAAATCACTTCCTGTTGTGTACTAGTTCTTCTTCTCGCGGATTGGCATGGAAACATAAATGGAGAAAAAGTGTATGCCGTGAATTGAATTTAGATTTGAAAAAAATGGCTCAAACGATTCACCTCAGCAAATAACTCACTGATGGATTCGGGGAAGGGGAATCGATGGGGATATCGTCCTTCCCTTCCACATTCTTAGATCCATTATTGGAATAACTCTTGATAAAGTTAGAATAGTGATGAGCAACATTTATCTTCATAATGAATAAATAAGAAATGCTGAATGTGAAATAATATAGTGAGATAAATGCCAGATTTTTACAAGTGTTCGAGAAAGTCAACATACTACGAAAATCGCTTGTAACGCTAAATACGATAAATGCCGCCTTGCTGATTGCCAATTCCACAACACAAAAAATTAAACATTCTCCTTATATCAGATTATTCTGTCACTTTAATTGTACTATATCACTGTCATAAGTCAATTCAACAAATCCTATCTAGCTATCATTTCCTCTCATATTCAAAATGTAATTAGATTCAGTAAAGCTTGTTTTAAGCAAAGCATGTATGAAATACTTTTAGTAGTTTTACATCTCATTCAATATAAGTATATCGTTTATTTTATTTGATCAATAAGATTCCAGCAGCTTCTAAATAGCAGAATATTATCTTTTCTATTCGATAAAATTTTTCTGATCGGTAATTCTCACATTCATCCGTAGGTTGTGATTCCCCGATCTAGGTTACCTTTACTCAATCTTTATTTCCTCTAATTCGTTGAAATTTTTGGTGTTTCATCCCGATTAGTCAATTTTGGAACTCGTTCATCTCATTCATCGAAACCCCAATATCAAAAACCCTTGATTGCTGGGACTTCTAGTGTATAAGAATCTGAATGGTAGAAAGGCCGATTTCGAAAATCCTTAATTAATTGCTCATTGATATGGAAGGAATCAAATTTTCTAATCTCATGTTTTTTTGGCCTTTAACTCTGTCAGCCACCCACAAATACACACACATTGTAATTTCTTTTAAATTTTACTTTTTTAAAAGTCTATCTCAAATACGCTAAAGCATTTTTGAGATTTCACGGTTCATTTGACAAATTTTCAGCGGCTCGAAAATGCTTCATTTTCTAATTTACAAAGATTCAATTTGATTTTCGAAAATTAATTTCGATTTGAAAAAGAATCATATGAACAATGATCATTATTGAGTCATTGTTCGTCGAGTGCTTAGGTCGGCTAATATCTAGGTCGAAGAATATGGACTGGAACTAGCTGGTTCCAGGACATTCTGGTATTTTCATGGAACTAGTATTCTGCGCCAGATTTCTTCGAATTTTTTTGCGATCCTTCGCATAATATCCCATCGGAAACGGAAGGAAAATATTCGGTAAAAGCTCCAATACATTCCTTTCAAATCTACATCCAAAGAACTACAACGAAAACGATTGGATAACAAATGGCTTTCAATAGATCTTTTTTCACTCTATTCCAGTTTGGTTCTTACCAAAACCTTCCATAAAATTTTAACTGATTCCTTTCTACAGAATGCTTCCATATCCGTCACACTCATTCCCGCTAAGGAATACGAAGAAAGCTCACAAACAAAGAAACTCTAACATTCAGATTGTGAGTAAATGAAATGAATTACTTTCGCAGTTCACCAAAATCGCCAAAGTTATCATCTTCAATGAATTTCGTATCTACCTCTGGAACATGTCAACTCATCCGACCGACTTGCGAAAAATATTTCTCATTCCTTCAATTCAATTTCAAATCAGTTTTTATCGACACTTTTCAAAAACTCTTTTTCCTCTCGAACGAATTAAACTAAGTTTTTAATCAATGCGAAACCAAAAAAAAAATTTTACCTTTTAACTCCTTGACAATAGAATTGAATGTGAGAACTAAAGCCAATTTTTAATGATGAACAGCCTAAAAGGAAAAAAAATTTATCTTCTAACTACTTGATAATAGAATCTCATGTAAGACGTCAAATCAATTTTTAATGATGAGAAATCTAAAAGAAAAGAAAAAAAATTATCTTTTAACTACTTGGCAATAAATTCCATTTGCGAGATGTAAAATAAATTTTTAATGATAAGAAATTCAAAAGAAAAAAAAACTTTGTCTTTTAACATCTTGACAATAGAATCTGATGTGACGGGTAAAATCAATTTTTAATGATGAAAATTCATCGGTAAAAAGAAAAGTTCGATTTTTTAATTTTTTCAAAGTAGGATTTTATTTGAGAATGTCAAGTCTACATTAGTGGATTGAAAAGTATGCATAATGAAAAACTTTTGTTTCACTTTCGTGGAAATAGTTGTTGATTTCAACTCTATGAGAATATGATTTGGCATGTGGCGTACAATGGATAATTTATAATTAGTTTTTTAAACGTGTTGTAGGAATGGAAAATAAGTAGTTTTTAGATGATGATCGTGTGCATCTACATGCGCGATGATTTTGAAAATGGATGAAGAATTAATGGGAAGTCTGCTTCAAACATCATGTTTGAAATGATTGCGGATCGTTTTCCTTGGATAGGATGAAAAGTTTTCGAGACATTTAAACCTTAGTGCATAACGATTGATTGTATTTAAAATCTATTTATTAGGTTTTTTGAAAGGATACGTTGGGAAATCAATGTAGTTGAAATAGGATGTGAAGTATGAATTTATGAAAATTTGTCAGTGATTTGAAATGATCAATGAATGTCTAATGTGTAATAATCATCTTGTAATAAGTTGAGTGTCGAAGACAGAGAATATATTTTAAATAGTGTTACAGAGTCACTTAAGATAGGATAGCTATTAGAATTGGTTGGTTTAAAGTGTTTGCGGATGTGAGATTTCAAATCGATTTAGAATCAGAAAAAAAACGTTTAGATTATGAATGTCTGTCTGGATCTAACAGGAGTTCAATGGTTTTGTCGGACAGTTATTGAAAACGGATTCGAAATCTTCGTAACCTGTGAGAATTTTAGTAAGATTTAAGAGATCTACTGTTCATTTTGTGAAACGCGGCCTGAAAGAGAGTGTTGAAGTGTTTAAGGGTAGAAATTTGCACCCACTTCCCCTTCTCCCCATAGACCGTGATCGACAGACTCAATGAGGTTTTAAGCAACTTTTCGTTAAGCTCTATAAGAACCATTAAAATGTGTACGTACTGTTTTATACTATATGGAGTAACTCTTTTCTATACTGTCATAAATTAATGACAGAGACTGAAAGGAAATCTTTTTCTATAACACATACAATTGACATCTATGTTGAAACTAGGATAAATAGTTATATTGTGTTTCACATTTTAATCTCGTAGGAATTGCGCGACACAACTTTTTTTGTCAATCTTGTTTAATTTTTGAAATGATTGGATCAAAAGTTAGAACTTAAAAATATTTTCACAATCAATATAGTTGATACATTCCCATTAGTTAAACAAGGTAAATTCATATCTTATGTTCTCGATCGAACATATTTATACTTGAACTTTGTCACTTAATATAACGGTTAGAGCTCGATATATTATTTTTTATTTTAGTCAACTAGTAGATACAATTTCTGAGAAAAAATCACGTTGGTACCAGTTGGCCTTCTAGAATAACGAAAGACCATGAAAAATATCAAAAAATTGAAATTCTGGATTTTTGACTAAAATTTTGATATTTTCAGTTAAAAAAATTCATTCTTTAAAACGAGATAATGAAATAAGCAAAATTGTAGAGCGAAAAAAGCTCTACAAAACTAAGTAAAACAATAATTGTTATCGTATTCTGATAAGGATCATTTTGATACGATAGTCAAATGCTCTGAACCTAAATATTTGATACTGTTAATTTATAGTCCACATAGGAAAAATCTTGAAATTGAATAGAAATTAATTTGATTTATACATTATTAGATGTAACTTTTCAAGCTCTACAAATCCCTGTATTTTGCTTCCCAAGATGAAAAAAGTTGAGAAATTCGACGTGGTCCTTTTACAACAAACCTAGGGACCCATAACAAATGTTTTTCAATAACTGAAGAGCAGTAATTGATTATTAAAACACATTTCGTTTTCAACCTTTCTAACTGAAATTTGTCTTCCAATATTCTTTGTACCGACATTAGAATAAATCCTATTCCGCGATGTTAAACATTGCGGAATCAGTTCCGCCTCAGGAATCAATTCCACCGATCCCGGAATTGGTGGAACTAATTTCTCAGACGAAACTCATTCCGTAATGTTCAACAATACGGAATAGAAGGACTGCTCAAAGTGATCAGAGGTTAAATGGTGAATTCACTCAAATAAAGCTCTTTATAAAAAAAACATGAATCGGCTTATCTTCGAACTTTTAAAAAAGTTATATAACTCGTATGAAAAAATACAGAATGTTATACCGAGCGATTAAATTAATCTTGTGAAACAATGAATCAAAGTTCGTTTTATCTTCCCCGATTCATCATACATTAACATCGATGATAGTTCAACCCATCATTTTTCAGTTAAGGTTAGACGATACTGAACTATCTTTTAGAAAATTCGCTCCAGATGAGTTCCGTTTGAGTTTATTTTTTAAAAGTCAGTTCAGGTTCGGTTCATTTTCGGTCTCTGTTTCCTATTTTATTTTTCCATAAATGCGACTAATACGAGAATATTGGATTGTTCAAAATACTCTTCCTTTTCTTAATGTCGACCTCTCTTTTTTTTATATTCGTCTATACGCTATGATATTTTTTCTCAATACTTTTTGCTTTTATTATGATCATATTAACCCAAACTAACTACACATTAGGTACAGCACGTAAGATTCTGTAAACATATTTTAATCGAAAAATGAATCAAAGCATTGGAGGATAAATAGTTTAGGAATAAAAAATATATGTTTAGCTTTAGCTTAATGCAAAACATTTCACTCGATTAATGATTATCCATATATTTCTGCACTACTCAAATAAGTATAACTGTTATCAAGTCCCCCAGCAACTAAGACTTTTCCATTTGCCATTGTGGATGCCGTGTGCTGGAATCGTGCAGTGGTCATGTTGCTCACATTTGTCCAGAGTCCTGTTGAAGAATCGTACAGTTCTGCACTACTCAAATAATTGCCATCGGCTCCACCAGCAACTAAGACGTTTCCATTTGCTAATAGAGTTGCTGTGTGCTGACTTCGTATAGTATTCATGCTACCCGTAGTTGTCCAGAACCTTGATGATGGATCGTATAATTCTGCACTACTCAAATAATTACCACCCATTCCACCAGCAACTAAAACGTTTCCATTTGCTAATAGAGTTGCTGTGTGCTGGTATCGTGCATTATTCATGTTGCTCGTGGGTGTCCAGAGTCCTGTTGATGGATCGTATAATTCTGCACTACTCAAGTGAACGCCGTTGTACCCACCAGCAACTAAGATTTTTCCATTTGCCAATAGGGTTGCTGTGTGCTGATTTCTTGGAGTGTTCATGTTGCTCGTGAGTGTCCAGAGTCCTGTTGATGGATTGTATAAATCTGCACTACTCAAAAGATACTGACCATTGGATCCACCAGAAACTAAAACGCTTCCATTTAACAACACGGATGCTCTGTGCGCGACTCGTTCAGCGTTCATGCCGCTCGTGGCTGTCCAAAGTCCTGTTGATGGATCGTACACTTCTGCACTTCTCGAAGGATAACGACCACTGTATCCACCAGAAACTAAGATTTGTCCATTCGTCAATGTGGCTGCTGTGTGCAGATATCGTGCAGTGCTCAAGCTGTTCGTACTTCCCCACAGTCTTGTTGATGGATCGTACACTTCTGCACTATTCAAAATACCTGCATTGTACCCACCAGCAACTAAGATTTGTCCATTTGCCAATTTGGATGCTGTGTGCTGATTTCGTACAATATTCATGCCGCCTGTAGTTGACCATCCTAGACAGGGACATTCAAATGTATGTAGTAATTATCTGGTTTATATATGCGGCTCTCACGTGAATCTTTCGTAAAACAGTTCTCGTCAGAGATTATAATATAAATTTTGCAAGAACAACAAACATATATGGATCTATATTCACCTTAGTATTATAGAGTTTTCGTCCGAGAGAGGGCCTCCACGACGAAAACGCTTGACTCGCTACACGATATATGACTCAGTTGAACATAAATATTATTAGTACTTAAATACGACTATATATGGGTGAACTGCGTAGCCGTTGTATCTTTTGAATGGAAAAAGTGTAGAATCATGAAAGTTTCGACATTCAAGCTTCGCGTTTATCATTAAAAGGATCCGGATCAACAAATTGGACATAAAATCTTGTTGATCATACGAAATCTTGCGAAAATCATACAAAGAGTCGTCGTTTATGCAATCTAATACTAAGTCGTACTATAAAATTCATCCAAGATCTTACTGTTACATACGATTTCTTAAAATATTATAATAAAATCGTACCGGACAGCAAGATCTTGAATGGATCTTATAAGATCTTATCGTCTGATTGTTCGACGTGGGGGAGGCGTCTTGAATTATCTCAGGTCAATAAATCAGACACCAAGGCCCATACAGGTTCTTGTACGATCAGATTAAATATCATAGTAAGATCATAGGAAAAACTGTACAGAAAAACGCAGTTCCTATAATCTTACGTCAAGAATGACTATAAGTTACGTACGACATCCAACAGCATTGACGATATATGATCAGACAAGATCCTATAGTACGAATTGTCTGCATCTTTTCGCATTTTTACAACAAAACTAGTTCTCTGCCAAGATCTTTTCATTCCATTTAAGATATAGAAATATTTATTCACTTATATCATCAAGTGCATCTCACAAGCTAGTCGAAACAATAAACATCTTCTATACTGAAGATATACAAATATTCACTAACCTACAAGTAACGTTCGTCGTTTTGACTCACTTCACCCTCGACTGTGGAGAGGAGAAGTATTTTTTCTGTGCCAACCTGGGAAGAATTGACCTAGCAACTTTATACGATTAAGCAATTCAAATCTCTTTGCTTAAATCGTCACATACAAATAAAAAATACTAGGTCTTTTTTTGTAGAATTGTTTGGGATAAAACATATCTTTTATTATAAGCTCGTAATTACGAGGGAGAAACTTGATGATTCATTAGACAAAATGAAAGAGCCCAGTGAGTTACCCACTATTTTTATAAGGAATCATAATCTTTCTTCCGACTAATAGCGGAGAAAAAGGCTCCTAATATTTGATTGATTAAAAACATTGCTCAATATGAGTTATCGTCATTTATAGTTTTACTATGAACTTTCGATAAGCATGTGTATTTTTGGCCTTTGATCCTAACACAAAGCCAAACTATTTTTTTATAGGACCCTCACTACAGTCTAGGGAATATGGAAGATCAATGCGCTCGTAAAATGTAGGAGTGAGGGAGTGATGAGAATAGTTGATCCGTCCAACGACAAAAATGTATCATTATTCTGGCAAAGCCGATAATTAATCATTTTTTTGTGGTTCTCAAATCGATCTAGTCATAACAGAAATGGAGTCGACGGTAACTATCTCTTTGGAAATGATTTTCTTCGTAAACTTGTTTTACGATAACATCCTTATGAAGCAAATAAGAGTCTCCACAATAATCTCGTATTGATACCGTAAATATATATATGCTGCATTAAAGAAAAGTTTCTGAGAGCAATAAATTTTCTACTGGAACGTGTCTGTTGTAAAAGGACATATTTTGTTTCATTTCTTATTATTTCTTGTAGGTGAAAACATGCATCTTTTTCTGTTTTATGCCATACGTTAGCATTGTATATGTTTTGATAAAGTTATGAGCTCGATAAAACTGTTGCAGGGATTTTAAACTATGCATAACATTAATATCAGAACGGGAAAGACCAATAAGTCGAATGAAATCAGTCCACTTCTAGTGTCAGATAAAAGTAGGATTGACTACTGAGTTCTTGTCCTGCACCATGACTTTAATCTTCATCATCTAGATCGATCGGAATTATGCCATCAGTTATCTAAATGCTGAATGTGTCCACACAGCAGTAATTCAACTGATTGAGACTACACGATGATAAAATATTCAACCCAATTAAGATACGAATATATTGTGAAAAATCAGAATGAATCAAAACCGGACATGTTTCAGATTGCTCTTTCTAATTACTTAACATAGCTTTCTACAATTGTCAATAGTGTAAAATTGAAAGTTGAATTCAACTATTCAACTATCACTTCAAGTATTTAACTGTCACTTTGCTCCCTCCTCTTAGAGATTACCCGCCACCAACATTTTGGCTTCCACGCCTTCACCCTCGTTTTGATACAATCAGAGGTGTGTCCGCTTTACTCCCACTTTCGCTCCACCGTCAGCGGTCTCCCCTCCCCCCAGAGGCAGCTCCTCGCTCTTACTCAATAGTTGCATACTTGAATTCAAGTTTCACGTATTACATATATGAATTCAACAGAAACTCTTATTGAGGGTTACCCATAGTGGCAGTGCCAGAAGACTAAGTCCCCCAGAATCGAGGCGATCTAACATTAAAATAGTCAAATATGCTGATTTTCAGCTTGTTATATAGGGCCCTCGACAGGTATGCACTACTTTTCTCTTCTTCTCTTTTCTATTCAGTTGTTGTGAACATGTTCTATTGAACTACTTCTTTTAACCTATATCTTTTGTGAATGAGAAGAATTATCGCTTCAATTCTTCTCTTTGTTGATTATCTAAAACAACGGACAAGAAGCTTCTCGATTTCTAATCTGGTTCATTTCTTTTTATGCTGCGCCATGTATAATAACTCAATATTTTTGAAAATAAATTTATTCCAGAACCTACGTCTTGAAATTATACAGAATATATAACTCAGCTTGAAAACGGGGCTTAGATCCTCCCAGAAAAAATTCCAGATTGCGCCACTAGTTACTCAGGAGAGAAGTAAATTCTGCTTTTAAGAAAATAAATGTAAGGCGACCTTTGTACATTACACTTACGAGGAAACTTTGTTTTCTATTGACACCCATAGGCCAAAGTGGTCGGCCATAAGAGTCCTTCACGGAAACAAAAAGAGTCTGAACGCAACCAAGTTCATTTAAAAGTCTACTTCTCCCTAGGGATGTAACAAATCCTGAGTAAATGTGGATTTGGGACCAAACTCTTTGGATTTTGGGTTTTTTGCACCCCTACTTCTCCCTTCTAACTATAAAAGACCATATCCTAATATTGTAGTTCTTCACATCGTCCGTTTGTGGAGATTTCACAAACAGATCCTTCTATGGAGATACGATAAAAAAAACCTCAATAACATAATATAAGATGATTTATTCTAACAAATTGTCTTTTTTTGAGAGTGTCCATTCCAAAAGCTCATGTTATATTGGCGACGTCAATATTGTTACCTTTCAATGATACAATCAAATTACTTAAAATGTTAGTGGAGATAAGATTCTTCAGATAATAAAAATCAGTTGTTCTCGTAAAAACCCTGAATCGGGTCCTTTGACATTATTTTTTTGTGTTATTTGTCTCTCCTTATAGCTTCAATTTTCTGAAATGCATTAACATGAGAACAAATGATAGCACTATTTAAAGCTAAATTTCCAGAGTTGGATTACAAAATAGCTTTTTGACACGTTTATAATTGGTCAGTAGCTGATCAATGGGGTTTCACCGTGATTTTGAAGCCTTCAACCTGCTCTTTCAAATGACAAAAAACCACAGGTTGCTTGATCATTTCTCTCAAAAGTGATTCAAAAAAAATTTTCTTCATCTAGTCATGGAGCTGGCAATCGCCAGCGAATTTATTTAGACTTATTCAACTCGAATTTTGAAAGCCACTATTCTTCACTTAGATGCTATTCTGTTTTAAACACTGTTTTGTATCTAAGACTATCAAGAACCTAATCAGATCGTATAACGAAACTTCTGACTCTGCTACGTATTCAAATGATGATTTGATGCGTTGCCGTCGAAGACCTTCATAAGTGATGTAAAGTAATACTAGCATGATTGCAAAGAATAGCATATTTTTGCGGCACAGACTACGTTATATGAATTGGCTTACATCCTACATGTTGATTAACTGTGTTTTTCAATTTTTGTAAAAGTTTTTAGTCAATGTCAAACAATGTTTATGGATTGTAGAACTATATGAGCAACAATGATTTAGAAACTGGCGCAGCGTCGATATACTAGACTCAAGTATTCGTCGCTTTTTTGAGCGATCAACTTTTTATCACACGAGAAAATTTAGTCTGACTGATAGCCTGCATCACTCGACCTTAATTTGATGTTCTGGCCTGTTGGTGTCAATAGTAGGATGGATAGGTTACTTTTTGTCCCATACATCCGCGTCCGTGATACACTAGACTTTTTCCTATGTTATGGGTTCTTTTCCACACATACATATATATATATACCTATATATATATATATATATAGATATATGCTAGGGGGAAACAGCAAGACTTCAGACTTCAAAGACTTCACGAGACTTCAGATTTTCAAAAGATTTCAAAAGACTTAATAAGACTTCACGAGACTTCTAAAGACTTCATAAAACTTCAAGTGACTTTAAGAGACTTCATGGGACTTCTTGAGATTTCAAAGACTTCCTGGGGCTTCAGAGACTTCACACGATTTCAAGACTTCACAAAATTTCATTAGACTTCGAAAGACTTCATATTATTCATGAGGCTTCAAAAGACTTCTGAAGACTTCGAAAAACTTCTAGACTTCATTGGACTTCATGAGCGAAGTCTCTGCTGTTTCCCCTTAGTCTTCTAGGGTATATGTATGTGTTTCTCCGTTTGTTCGTTCTCGTTCTTCTTGTTCTGCTTTCATTTCTTCTTGTTGTTTCTTCTTCCATACTCACGCTTCATTAAGAAACATCTTATTAATCACCCATATCTACAGAACCAAGAGTTACACATCAGTGAAAGCCATACAGTTATGATATTCATTGAAAATTACCTCCTGATCTGCCACTGCAATTCAAACATCTAGTAAAGGTCTGGACGTTTTTTATGAAACAACTGTCCGCCCCATGCTTCACTTGTAATTCTGAGTTTACTAGAAAAAGTAGACATGAGTCAACTTGTGATCTTATCGTTCGACTTCTACTCTACAAATTCGGTTGTCTATGAAGTATCAAAATGGAGCAGTATTCAAGAGTCTTGTCGCTTACTGTTCGACAAAGAAATTGTAGTATTAGTCGATGTTGCATTTGTTCTTGATGTGGTTGATTTTACGGTTGATTCTGAGGTCGTCGATGACGTAGTAGTTCTTGATGTGATCGATGTTGCAACTGTTGTCCATGATGTTGCTGGTGTGGTTGATAAACCTTTATGTTAAAAAAGTCTCATATTTACTTTGTTTCTTTGATTGTAGTCAGAATCTTAATCCCGAAATCGACTGCATGATTATGTGTTAGTCCGCAAAATATCAGTTCGACTTCATGTCACCAAAAAAAACAAAATCCGCCAGTGGTATTCTTAGGCTCTCAAGTTCTATACCATGAGGATACCTTTAAGTCCTCTAGTGCTATGTTATGAAAATCAATTGGAATGTCATAACAGAGCATATTAGGGCACACAGAAGGGTAAACTGACTCAATTTCCTTTCTGTGTTGAGAAACAGGCATCTAAATGGTAGAAGACTTGTACAGTCAAGGGACATAATGGATTGCTTCGATCCATGCTACTTGTGACTAATGAAAACAAATATCAAAGCTGCATCTGCTCAACTGAACAATGAACTTTCTCTTAAACGAGTTTATCATTCGTCTTTCATAACTAGATACATTTACTTGTAGTATTATTAGCCATTCTTGAATTCAATGGTGGGCATCGTTGAGAAGAGGCACGTTGAATTGGATAACAAACAGGAACTTTGCATCGAGTGTTATTTACACATATTGTGTTAGGTATTGAACATGTCTTATTGTCATTTTCACATGGGATCAATTCATTACATGATACAACAGTATCAGCACACATTCCTCCTGCACTAATTGTCATAAACAAACATTCACAGTCAGCATTTATTGAACATGGCACTGATTTCGCCTGACAATCTGGTGATGGACAACATCCACAACTAGGAAATACAGAACCTCCAATGTCTTGTCCTACAATGAATTTTGGATAACAAAAAGTTTAAACAAAATCAAAGATTCTTGTCATTTGACACGAAGACTTTCATTTAATATTCTCTTACCTGTAGCAAGACCGACAACAAATCTAGAAAAGAATGTATAATAAAATATTGACTGATTAGAGCAAAGTTAATTACATTGATAATAGGATCGTCTTCAAGATTTGTTTCATCGTATTGATTCGAAAAAAATGCCATTTCACCGAAAGACTTATGCCTTTTATAAATAACACAATTTTCAACAATTTCTCGCATGAAATGATTCGAGATATACAATGAAACAAGCTTCCATTATGTTTGTTTGCACACATTTATGGCCATCAGCTACATTATTTGAAAGTTACACGACCACGTTAGACTTCAGTCTTACACAGTAATGTTGTTGATGCTCGTTTCAATGATAGACTAGAAGTATTAAAAATGAAAATAATCGATGCTGAATAATACTCTTAGATCCTTTCAAAAAGTTTTTTCGAGCAGACAATGACAGATTGTTGTTGTTTTGATAAGTAGACATACTTATCGTTCGAATGATTGAATAGTCTCAATAGCTACTGGTTTTGTTTCGATGAAAAGGTTGAAGAAAGGGAAGAAGTAATTCAAGAAGTATAATGTAGTGTATTGAGTCAGATACAAGTTTTCTGTTGGTAAAGGATGTTTATTTATTTGCAAGACATGTACTTGAGTAGTCGGGTTCATTTGTGCAGAAATAAATTATAATCAAAAGGAAAACGGTGCACCTCATTGGATATGAGTAGTTGTTTTCTCCAACTTTAAGGGGAACCCCTTTCTCGACCCAAAATTTTTAATTTTTTCATTTTTGGTTTTCGACTGTACATATACTTCTAACGAGAGAACCACACGAGGTCCCATCCTCCGTTTTGATTCATTTATATCTCATTCAATCGAGTATATTGAGATAGTAAAAACACTAAAGGAATTTGTCCACAATTCTCTCCCTTCAAAAGCTATGACCGCTTTACTGAATTTTTGACCAATTTCTTGGTATTTACCGAACAAATTAAACTCTGAAATCTCGAGCTGAAATTTTGTCCATTATAGCTCCAACGGCCTCTAGAATATCCTAAAAGTTTCAGCCAAAAAGAATGTTCCCCATTCGAGATATTGAATTTTCGAGTTAACTCAGTTTTTGTAACCGGGTGGCAGTCATTTCGCATCCCCTCACTCCGAACTCCTGACATGTCGCCGGGTGTTCGGAAATGAATTTCTGTTCTAAAAAAATTTGACAGGAGTTCGTAATCAATTTTGGACGAGACATCGTAATGAAAAAACAGGGAGATCGGGAAGGTGTAGCCGGAAGTTCGGAACGGAATGCTCACCACTATGTCTGACATAATGTCTGAAGATCGTAGCAGATTTATTCTGACGTTCATAACAGTTATCACAGACCGCGACCGACAGACTCGATGACCTTTGTCACAAACCGCGACCGACAGCTAAGTGTAGCATCACAGACCGTGGCCGACGGCTAAGAATAGCATCACAGACCGTGACCGTCACACTCGGTAGCCTTCGTCACAGACTGTGACTGATGGGCAAAATTGGCGTCGCCATTACAGACAGTGGCCGACACTGTAGTAACTCTTACTATTCTAGCATAGACTGTAATCTATAAAGGATTACAGATCAAGATAGACACTTATTTGGATAAACTCTAGATGTCTGGTTTACAATGTACGCAGTTTCATCGTGTTTCACATTTTTAATCCCACAGGGATTGCGCTTAAATCTTTTTTACACTAATCGATCTATATTTAACTACGGACATTATAATAAAATCTGGGCAAAAACTTTTTTCGTTGAATTCTAGCTGGTTATAACGAGTGTACCAGATTAAATGTCCCTCTGCGTATTTTTGAAATTTTTCCTCTATTATCCGCTTAATCTAAACACTTCTTTTTGACAAGAGATAGCGCTTGAAATTCTCTACAAAACTATATATGACTAGGCCCAAAAACTGTTTTAGATGTATTGAAAATAAGATGAATAGTAAAGACATAGAAAAAACTGCAAAATCAAACAAGTTCGACGTAATAAATGGCAGCGCTTTGCATCGCATTTTTTCATCACTTACTTCATCTTATCAGAAAAACAAAATATACCAAAATATGCAGCGTGAAAAGCCCTACAATTTGCATAAGATTGCTTATTTTATAGTTCCACTTTTTGTTTTCAAAAGTGACAAAATTTTGAGCGATCAAATTTCGACTGTGCGAAAATGAGATGGTTTTTCGTAACAGACGAATTCTTTTTTTCTTATCTCACCTTTTATTACCTAAACTGCTTTATTAGAAAAAACAAAATACACCACAAGATGCAGCTTGAAAAGCTCTACAATTTACAAAGAAAAAATAATAAAAAGATGAAATAAGGAAAAAACGAATTCATCTTGTATCAAAAAACTATCATTTTCGCACAGTCGAAATTTGATCGCTCAAAATTTTGTCACTTTTGAAAACAAAAAGTGGAACTATAAAATAAGCAATCTTATGCAAATTGTAGGGCTTTTCACGCTGCATATTTTGGTATATTTTGTTTTTCTGATAAGATGAAGTAAGTGATGAAAAAATGCGATGCAAAGCGCTGCCATTTATTACGTCGAACTTGTTTGATTTTGCAGTTTTTTCTATGTCTTTACTATTCATCTTATTTTCAATACATCTAAAACAGTTTTTGGGCCTAGTCATATATAGTTTTGTAGAGAATTTCAAGCGCTATCTCTTGTCAAAAAGAAGTGTTTAGATTAAGCGGATAATAGAGGAAAAATTTCAAAAATACGCAGAGGGACATTTAATCTGGTACACTCGTTATAACCAGCTAGAATTCAACGAAAAAAGTTTTTGCCCAGATTTTATTATAATGTCCGTAGTTAAATATAGATCGATTAGTATAAAAAAATAGAGCATCTTTCGCTGTATCTATTGGTAAAAAAGAAATTTTTTTTCCTGTAAATAAGGGAAAAAAGGCTTCCGCCACTACTTTTGGATAACCCTAAGTATATAGTCCAAATATTAACCTAAAAACTAATGCAGTTCAGTACACTTCAACACATAATGGATTCAACTCGGTAAAATGAAATTCTTATATATTGAGTCGTACGAAAATAAAATGTACACTTTGTTTGATTTTTCTAGATTAATCAAAATGAAAACGTGAGAGATGTAAACAGACAGAATTGTCATTTTCACTTAAATGGTGCGAAAAATTCAAAATTCTGGGCATATGGTGAAGATAGCAAGCTTTAACATTGAAAAGAATTTATGAAATTTGATTCAACCTACATGTGTCACGGCAAAATTAAGTGAGTTAAGATTTTAAATTTATCTGCGCTTTGACTCAATCAATTACTTAAGAAAATAATCTAGAAAAGTTGATTTTCTTCAACGGTCTATTGGCGAACTCTAGTTGAAGTGTAGTTATATTATAACTGATGTATTTCTATTATTGATTAATGTATGTGTGTGACTCATAGTTAAGAACAAGAAAAACTAGTTACATTACACGATTAAAATAAATTCGTTCTTTCGTTCGTTCGTTTGAGAACGTTCTTTTATCTCTACTCCTATTATGTCACAGGTAATTCAAATACAATAGGTTGAGTTTGACATTTTTTTATTTTATACTCCAGTTGAATATTATTATCTTTTACATCTAAAAAGACTTAATTAATGTCCTCGTTAATACCAGAAATAATTGATGTTATTATTGTTGGTGCAGGTCCAACTGGTTTACTCTTAGCTTGTTTATTCTCAGTCTATGGTATTAAATTTCGCATATTTGACAAATCCATTAATCATACAACTCAATCACGTGCACTTGTTGTCCATGCTCGTTCTCTTGAAATCTTTGATCAATTAGGATTTGGAGATGAAGCTGTTTGTCGTGGTGAAATTATCAAGGGTCTTACTGGATTTTTTAATGGAAAAAAGCGACTTAAAGTTGATATTTACTCACCTTGGAGCAATCAAAAACGAAAGAATTATTAGAAGAATTTCTTCGTAAGCAAAATATTCAAATCGATCGACAATGTGAATTAATAGATTTTGATCAATTAAATAATATGAATAATGAACTGATTGAATGTACAATCAAAGATTCTCGTGAGAGTATTGAAGGAAATTTGTTTAAAATTCGCACAAAATATTTATGTGGTTGTGATGGTGCTCATTCAAAAGTAAGACAAAATCTTCATTTATCATTTCCCGGTAATACACATGAAGAAACTCTTTTTGTCATTGATTGTCATGTGAAATTTTTCGATGTAGTAAGAAGTGGAACAGATTTAGGTGATTTACAATTTAATATAACAAAATCCGGTATGGGTATTCTATTTCCATTGAAGAATCCTGAATATGATAATAGATATCGTGTTATTAGTACTGTTCCTCATGAATTACTTTTGAAATGTTCAAAAGATTTACAATTAGAAGATATTCAATCATGTATAAGTCAACATCTTGAAAGAAAAATAAATTTATATGATCCATTATGGATGTCAATTTATCGAACACATCATCGTCATGTTGAATCATTTTCATATGATAATAAATATTTTTTATTGGGTGATGCAGCACATATTCATTCACCTGCTGGTGGACAAGGAATGAATACAGGACTTCAAGATGCTTTTAATTTAGCTTGGAAATTTGCTCTTACTATTCAACAAAAAACTATCAATAATAATCTATTATTAAATACTTATAATGATGAAAGAATTCATGTTGCAAAAAATCTTGTTCATACAACTGATCGAATATTTTCATTTATGACAAGTTCACATTATATTCATCAATTTATTAGAATCTACATTTTACCATATATTTATCAATATATTATTGCTCCTTTACTTAATCATATATCGTTTCTTCGAGATACTTTCTTCAGACGTATTTCAATGATTGCAATTCATTATCGTCACAGTGAATTTTCTATAGGAGATCAATGTTCGAAAAAAGATAAAGTTCAGGCCGGCGATCGAATGCCGTATATCTACACTCATTCGGAGAATTTTTTCACTTCATTATCGACAAATAATAATGATCAAGAAATTTACTTTCATCTACTCGTTTTAGTTAACCCATTCAACCCGATGAGACCCACCGGTGGGTCTCACTTTGTGTTTTCAAAATATCTAACAGAAAAGGACTTTCTCTCCTTGTTCTTAGACCGTGCCCTACACAATATGAGCTTTCTGCTTTGTCGTAGCTATTTCTGCGTCATTTATTTTATAGAGAAATGTTTCTCGTTAAAACAATCAAGACAAAAAAACTTGTCACAATCAGAGCAAAAGGTTTTTATTTTTTTCGCTGTTGCCAGGCTTGATTCTCTTGATTGTTGTTGTCTAATTTTCTCGTAGCATCCAGCACAGCGTCGTCGAACATCGCGAGCAAATCCTTCTTTTTCTTCGAGTTTATGGTCAGCAAGCTTACGTTTTGCTTGAGCAGCTGGTTTCTGTTTCACGCCTGGCTTCAGGTTCTCGAACGACACGCCAAGTAGTGAAGATCGAACAAGGCTTTCACGAAAATGCAGAATAGGTACTTTGCTTGCAACGTAGTTTTCTTTGTATATCAAATAGCTATTGACCAACACCGTCCCGAAAAGCAATTCAAATGCTACCTTCCGGTACCATTTTATTGACCGCCTGAGACAGGTGTAATATGAGGATAGCTGATCAGATAAATCACTACCTAATTTTCCTTTGTTGTAATCGAGCACAACTTATGGCTTCATGATACGTTCATTTTTGCTGGTAGTACTTTCAGTGTTCACCACAGTTGCTGAATGCGACGGTCGTGTAGATATCATCAAGACATCTTTTTTGTCCTTCCACCTGATCAGCTTTACGCCGTCTTTATTCTCCAAACCGTAAATTTCCCCACGTCTGAGATTTCTTTGAACAACTTCGCTGCCTGATCCCACACGATTACTTCTGAATGTTCCAATAAGGTATGTATCATCTTCTAGCAAACGTTTGGCAAGAGGAATACTAGTGAAGAAGTTGTCAGCTACCACAGTTCGATAGCATCCTTCAAGACCATCCAATAGATTCATCACGACTGTTTGGGCATGTCCAAGACCTGCCATAGGATCTTGTTGACCAGTATAAATCAAAAAATTCCAGGTGTATCCATTGATAGCCGCTAACTTGTACATTTTTACTCCGTACTTATGGGCTTTTCCAGGAATATATTGTTTGAATAAAAGCCTACCTTGCCACGGTATCATAGTTTCGTCAACAGTCACAATCGAACCAGGTACATATACCGACAAACACCTTGCTCTCAATAAATTCAAGAGTGGTTTCAACTTGGAAAGCCTATCTTGATTCGCATTTGCATTATCATTGTTCGAAAAATGCCAAAATTTGAGTAGTAATTCGAATCTCTCCCTCGGCATAGCATTCCGAATGATGTCTGAACCGTACAGTTGACTACTGCTCCAGTAGTATTTCAGTTTTGGCATTTGTACCAACCCTATTTCGATAATGATTCCAAAGAACTTCAGTATCTCTTCATTAGTGGTTGGTTTCCATTGATGAAGTATTGACCGTTTACTAATCCCATGATTTTGCAAGTATTGCTGTGCGTATCGATTAGTTTCACGAACTATGAGGTCAGTAATTTCGTCCGTTACGAAATGTCGATAGCAATCAATAGGATTGATTGTATTATCGCCTGAAACAGAAGTTACTTCGTCGATTAATCCATAATCCTCCATGAATTCTGCATCGGATTCGGGTTCTATTTCATTCCAAGCATGTGAATCCATGTCATCACCAGTATCTTCTTCATTAGAATCGTCAGATTCAAGGCACATTGCATCAAAATCGTCATCCAGAGAATCCACTTCATCGAGTGAGCTAGCGCTATCTTCTGTGTCCATTTCTTCGAACGACATGTGAATTATTCCAAAACTCCGGTCGTATTTATATACAAAGCCATACACAGACAAGAATAAGAGAGAAAAAGCTGGAAACTTCCTCCTTTTTCAAGTACATATTTTGCGTAATATGGGAAAGAACGAAAAAGTAATCCGAGCGATTATTCAGCTCGGCAGAATAAAATGACTCATTGTGTAGTGATATAAAGAAAAGAACGATAAATAATCGATAGAAGACAACGAAAAGGTCATTAAGTGTATTTATTAAAAGGTAAATGTCCACGAAAAAACCTTTTGAAAAAAATTTTCGAGAAAACTGAATCGGGTTGAATGGGTTAATTCACAAAAAATAAATTCCAACAAATTGTTTCTATTTATTAAATTTATTCAAGATTATTATTCACATTTGATTAAAATACATCAATTTCAATATTCAGAAGACACAAAAGAAATATTTCGCGTTCTTGGCATGAGTCAAAATTCAGGGGATGGCGCCTTTCTTATTCGACCCGATCAATATATTGCCTATTCTACAAAAACATTTCATATTCAACATTCCGATAATTATTTTTCGAAATATTTTCGTAAATACACCATCTAATTTGTATATTTATCTTTGAATATCTTTTCTACCAACACTCTTCACATGATCAATACGACTTCAACTCATTTTACAATTGATATTTTTTCAATGATTGTTTTCAATTATTTTATTTCAAGAGAATAGATTTTCTTTTTTAATGATTTTTATTTTATGCGATTAATTTTTCTTTCATTTCAATAAGAATCGGTTTTTCCTAAATTAATTAGTTGTAGATATCTAAAATGATGTCTTTTCTTTAATATAAAAGTGAGAATAATAAAGCACATATATTGATTGATATTTTCTATCTTAAGTGAATTTATAATATTGACTTGATATAAATCTAAAAAATTAAACATGTTATAGACAGAGGTTAGTATAGCCCTCCAGTATGGAAATTAATACCTAACATCTTTTAAATGATTTTACTTGTATTCAATCAGAAATTTCAAATGAACCTAAATAGAAAAATAGATACTTCTATACGGCATACATTACTTATTGGGACATCCAGGTCTATCGATACGATCCATATACGGTCCGTCATAGATCGTAAAAATGGGCATAGAAATCCTGCCCATCACCCCATTAAAATAGTTCCGTGTATGGAACTACTTTAATGAAGTGACGAGCAGGATTTATGTGCCCATTATTACGGCCTATGACGGACCATATCGATAGACCTGGAAAATACACTTATCAATCTCACCCTCCCTCGTCATCTATAGATCTAATTCGACTCTGGGGAGTTCATTAAAAGTATTCCCAAAGGTTTCTAAGTGTTCTCAGACGAGTAATTTAATAGATAACTTGTATTTATCCTGCTTGATACAAGTCTCACAAACCATCTCAATATCTGAGGGTGAAGGGAAAATCTTCATACAATCATCAAAAGGTATCTACTGTGGAGATATTGGTTAAATATGGATCAAGATTGTGCCTTCGCCCTCATCTATTGCGATGGTTTGTGAGACGTGTAACAAGCAGGATAAATTAGTGTCCTGCAACCGGGTCGGGTACAAACCTGTCGGGTCGGGCCGGGTTTCGGGTCCGGGTATGAAGTTATACCCGACCTGACCCGAGAATTGATGATTAGTACTTAGCAAAACTGGTCGAATTTTAGAAGCACGAAGACAACAACTTAGTTCTGAATCACTTGACTCACTTGTTTTTTTGTGAAATTTTAAATGATATTTTTTTGTTGTTTATTTTATTTATTGATGATGTAATTAAAATAATAATATATTTTGTCATATGAAATAAAAGTTTTAAAAGCAAAGTATGGCTTTGAAAAACCCTCCTGAATATCAATTACTTCCGGGTCGGGTCGGGTGTCGGGTACCGTTATTCGGGTCCGGTTCGGGTTCGGGCGTAAGATGGTCGGGTCGGGTGCGAAAAGTCATACCAGTGCAGGACACTAGGATAAATACAAGTTATCTCTTAAACTACTGGACTGGGAACATTTGCAACCTTTGGGAATACTTTTAATGTACTCTCCAGAGGCTAATTAGTCGAATTAGATCAATAGATGACAGGGTGATCAATAAGTATATTTATCCACTAAACTCTGCCCTAATTTTGTTTAATTTTATTAGATATAGGACTTGTTAGTAGTAATGATTTTCACCAATATTTCAATGCCTCTATAACTGAGCAGGTATCATCAATAGAAAATTGTTATCATTGTCGAGAAAATCTTGATAAAAGAAAATTTGTTAAAAAATTTAAAAAAACTTTTTCAAAGCCTTTCCTAAAACTTTACAATCATTTCAAAATGAACAATATATATATATATAATCTCGAGTGTCACGTCTGGCTCCTCTCCTATTGGTCAATTTTTTCGACCAATCAGATTTCAGCAAGCGTTTTTTTCTGCTATTATTCGGATGAAGCATAGACATTCTCGAACCATTTAGGGGTTATCAACAGATGTCGGTGTATGGTCCGACACACCTCTATGTTCCATATGCATGATAGTCGAAGTCTAATATGGACCCCATGGTATATACAAGATATCAGCAAGGAACCTCTCTGCCACTACCCGAATGAGACATAGGGTTGTTCACCCCATTTTAAAGACATCTCTTGATAAACCCTAAATGGCCTGCACATGTCCATGCTTCATCCGATTAGTAGCAGAAAAAACGCTTGCTGAAATCCTATGTGACATATGGATGATATTCGGCCTCCAATATTAGCCCATGATATGTAGAAGAATTGAGCAATGAATCTTTGTGCTACTATTCGAATGAAACATGGATATCTTCGGGCGGCAAGTCAGTTTCACCTCTTCGTACTGTTTTCTGGATAATACTAACGGGTCTCTGCATACTTATCTCGAATTGCATAACATACTATAATCATACTTCGTCCACAACCGAAAAACCGTGCAATTTATACGGGGTATAGCTAGCGGAAGAATAAAGCAGGAGAAAGTTAATGTTGGGATCAGTATAGTGCATGTGAAGCAGAGAAAGGAATGTACACTATAAGAGTGATAGTGAAGAATCAAAGTTAAATCGGTAGATATGAAGGAAGAGATGATAATGGATAGATTTAAGTTAGAAGAGTATGGTTGTGGGAGGGCCCAAGATAATCATGAGAGTTGTCATGTAAGATGAGTGGAGATGAAAATCTAATCGTAAGAGTCAGAGATTTGAGTATGAATGGTATGAATTTGTGGAGAAAGCGATAGCGAACCGATTGCGGCAGGATATTTAAGTTGATAAATTAGCTTTAAAATGAAAGAGTAAGGTTGAAGAAATGGAATAAAAGTCGAGATGATGATAGTGAAGCAAATGTGGCCAGTGGAGAAATGGCTGTGATATCTGTGGAAAACTTCGGAATAGAATTGCTAGTAATTGAATAAATAGGTTGAAGGGTTGGCAAAGTTTCCAGTTGGAAGATGAATAATTCGAAGAGAAAGTTAGAAAGTACAAAATCGAGTTGATTTTTCCACATGTGCTTCTCTTATCATAGGAGTGGGACGAATTTGGTTTCTCGTGTTTTTCAGAAAACCGACAACAATTTATTCTTATTTTATGATTAGGTTTTGAAACGAATCTGATCTCTTAAAACTAAAAAAGATGTCATAGGGAACCGTTTCTCCATACTATTTGATAATCCTTTGGTAAGTCCCAGCTAAAAATCGAAAATTGAAGATGGTTTTAGCTGAAAGTACGGAACTAAAAAAGGTTTTATAGAGTTTTTCTTGAACCTAAAAAGCGGTTAAAAAAAAGTAGCCAAACCTAGAGCCATAAAAAGTCCTAGACTTATCCTTAAACACTTAATGGTTCGGCATGATGTCTTCTTTTTACAGTACTCTTTAGAATCAGATGTCATTAGCATAACTGTTGCGATAGTTGAGCAGATTAGTTGCGATCAGCTCAAACAGATCTTTCTATTAGTTGGTTTGATCGTATGATTTGCATATGGAACAGCCTCCTTTGTAATGATCAATCAAATACAATTTATATTCTCTCTTTTTCATTATAAGAAACATATTTTTATAAGGTTGGTTGGAATGTTCGTTTAGCTAAGAAATTTAGATCTTTCGCAGGTAAAACAAAAAACTTGGTGAAAGCGAATCTTTTTGAATTTTTTTAGGCTCAAGGCAAAATCAACTGATTAGTTTGTTGTGGTTTTGGATTTCTTCTGTCGTCTGTATCATTATTTTTTGCTGGTAAAAGGTCACAAAAATCAGTTCCTTGTTGATATTCGTATGCTCACCTTCATCTATTGTTCCGGCAAATTCATAATAAATTGATCAGTTGCTTAAAAAATATCTGTAGCATAAAGAATTGTCAATTTTTTAGCTACTTATTCGCGGAATACTTTATAATAAACACTGTATTATGCGAAGTTATGATAGTTGATAAGTAGCGAGAGTATTGATGTACTATTTACGCCAATAATATGTAGGACTCTAATCTCTATCTTGCATAGTAGATGAAAACCCAAGGGTATCCCTATGGTATAGCAGTTCAGGATTCAAGGGTACTCCAATAGTACCCCAGGAGATTCAATCCGACCTGTAGATCCGATCATTTTTAGTCAGATTCGCGTTGGATTTCATCGGAATGTAACGGAAACATAATAAAATCTGGTCGGATTTCATCCTGTTTCCGACGCATCCCGGCGAAATCTAGACCGGAATCCGGCTGATGAGAATCCGACAAAAACCATGTCGGATTCGATAGAAATTATATAGATCTGACAGGATCTGATCACTCATGAATCTCCTGGGATACTCATTGGGGATCCAAAGGTACCCCTATAGTATAGTACTTGAGGATCCAAGGGTGTACAGAGCATGCTCATGAGCGTGAGCTGTACCGTCTAATTCATAATAATCTATCAAATGTTTACTTCGTTAATTCTTACGAGGAAACCTCCCAAAGTGACACTCTCCATTTGGGCTCATATTTTGTCTATAGGTAGGACTCATAGCGTAGATAAGAGCGCTAAAAGAGTTCGTGCCCAAAGCATGTTGTTGTTGAGATGTTGCGTTTTTAAGGTATGGGGATAACTCACTACCATAGTCTCCTCAGTAGGGGTGCGGCGGGAACGGATTTTTCTGTCCCGAACCCGATCGCTTCTCATTTGACAGAAACCCGTCTCCATCCTCGTCCTGACAAAATATTTTTTCGGGATTTTCGATGCTTGTTATAGTGTGATTGACATAGATCTCTTTTTTTTTTTTTTTCTCTTCTTCTTTTTTTCTCTTTCTCTTCTCGTATAGATGACATATACGATATATATGTATGGGATTTATCCTTTCCTTCTTATCGTTCAGATGTCATACATATATAGGATTTTTTCTTTCGTTCTTTCATCTGCTTCTATTTTCCAAGTGTTTTCATCTGATAGTATTCAAGTATTTTTCCCTTATCAGGGGTTGGGATTTGCCTGACTTGTTCAGTATATATGTTGGACCTTTTTGGAAAATAAAGCAGACGTTCTGGTGTCGATTAATTAAATCGACCCTCCCTCTAACAATGCTGTTACCATTTTCTGTGAATACGACTCACCCATACTTAAAACCCATCAAAGTATTTCCTCGGGATTAAAGATGTAAGCCGACCGACTGAGCTACCGTCGCCGCCAACTTTTAGGAAAAAATCGCGCTGCGGCCGCCATCATATAAACAAAATGCTGAATTTTTGAATATTTTCGCTATTCGGAATAAGTTTTTATGATTCTCCTCATCTAATTCCTAATAAGAACGTTCTATAGTATCATTTTCCCTTTTTGTTTTAAAAAATTTCTCAAAACTACGGGGATTTTTGTAAAAAGCTCCTAAAAACTTCGACCCGCCGCCGCTGATAATCCAAAAAAATTTTAATTTTTAAGCCGCCGCCGCCTATTGAAGTGTCGACTTACACCTCTACTCGAGATTCGTAGTCCCGATCCCGTCCCGTCGGGAGAAAAGTCGAGATTTTGATCCCGTTCCCGACCGATTCAGGATCGGGACAGGCCCGCCGGACACTACTTCTTAGGGACATCAGAAAAACTCATTTTAGAATTTGGACTTGAAACTTTGTATAGAGAGAGGTATCAATGAGAGTGGTTTATTGTAAGAGTTCCGGCTTTTCTGAATACTTCTAATGACAAATAAGAACAGCAAAACTTGCTTCTACAAATGAAAATAGATTATCTTAGGATAGGAACAAGGAACAGATCTGAAACTTTCACAATAACTCACTCTCAATGAGATCTTTCTCTATAGAAAGTTACAAGTCGAAATTC
>JAJEKB010021564.1:868354-899642 GCA_022393335.1 Macrotrachela quadricornifera | reverse complement strand
TTTTATTCACCGGGAACATACCTTTCAAAATCCCTCTGACTTGATATGTTCCACCTATGCTTACTTTTTTTGTATTTGTTATTCCATCGAAATTATGCAAACAAGAATTTCACAAGTCTGTCCAACAATATCGACAAATGATACGAATACAAAATAGACTTCGTTTTTGAAAGATTAGTAAGAAAAAAGAAACTTTTTTTCCGCTGAAAAGCATTTATACACTATCCAAGAAAACAAATCTGTGTAGAACTGAAGTGACATTCTTCAAGGGTTATAAACAAGATGTCTTATTCTCGAGTTAATCATTCGCACATAAAATATCAAACAATATCTGATTATAGAAAAAGAGCAGAATAAAAGGTCCTACAAAGACACTGTATCACCACTAGTGCTATTAGTAAAAAAACATAACAGAGAAAGTATGCGATAGAGAAAAAACAAACACTCAGTAGAAACAGAAAAAAGAAAATGTATGCCGCGAGATATTATATTTTCTCTAGAAAGGGCTATATTATGTACTTCTCTATTCTTAGTTTATTCTCACTGTTGACTCTTGTTTCGCGGTTGCTCTGAGGAAGCTCCTTCTTCTATTGGAATGCTCACAATATACAAGTGCAAATTATAAATAAAAAACAAGCAATGAGAAGCACTTTTAAACATTTCGACTAGTCATGCATCGAAATCGGTATTGACCCGAGAAGCTCGGATTCGAGGATTCAGTCGGTACCGGATAAGACATGTGCTCAGCTCGAACTTCTCGGATTCGGTCATTCCCAGTAGCGGAGATCATTAAGTCTTATATTAAGGAAATATCTATAGGTACTTAAATCAGATATCACGAGAGTACCCTTAGATCGACGCGAATAACACTATGTTTTATCATTACAATACCAAAGAAAACCCTTCCTCAAATCTGATTGACTAGGAAGTTTTTTCTTTCGGCCAATCAAATTGAAGGAAAAATTTTCTTGCTTATTCTAAGGATACAACATGGTGTTGTCTGCGTCGATGTATGAGTTATTAAGGATCTTCTTTCATATGGTTCGGACAATAGCATCTTTTCTATTCTCAATACTTAAAATCGAGCAATAATGTGTAAAAAAAAACAGACGAAATAAAGGATGAATTCGAGTGTTTTCACAAATAAGTCTGAGTGATTCCGGATGATTCCAATGGTTTCAAGTGATTCGAGATTGGGGTGTCAGTTTCGTGTTCTGTTCCTAAGAACCTAGAATTCGGGCGAGTTTCCTGTTCTCGGAAGCCAAGAGCCCGCGTGTAGGGGTGTCAGGATTCAAGATTCCCAAGAATTCCGTTCTTAAGCACCCGGAACCCACATCATCTTTGTACAAGAAGGCCGTAGAAAGCTATGCAAAGATCCCATTGTGTTTCAGAAATGCAGAAAAATAGATTGTGAAGCGGATTCCGGGTTCGCAGGAACGGTACCCTAGGAACCCGGAATCCTGACACTCCCAGCACTAGTTTTATTGATTGTATAACGTCTTCCACGATTAAGATGCCTATTTGTCATCTACAATAAGTGAGCTGAAGTAGTATATCATACTAGTTTGCTCAATATTCTCCACTATGGCACTACAATTACTATAATTTTGATTGTTTATCTTCTTCTTATACTGATGATTTTTCAGTTACAAATACTTTTGTTACATTATTCATATGTCTTTCCTTTCTGTTGACTGGCTTACATCGTAGGTAACTCTACTATTACTTTTTCATATCAAGTATGGAAGAGAAGAATAAGTTAAAAAATATCTTTTATTAACTAGAGTCGAAGCAGACATGAATTACATCTATTTATTCCATTTGGTATTATCATTCACAACCAGAATACATTAATACTCTGTTTTTTCTTTTATTCTGTTTATTTTATGTAATTAATGCGCAAAGACCTATTAATGAACCAGGACAGACAAGGGTACACCGAATATACAGTATTTGAAGATGAAAGTGTGCCATCCATATATAATACTTGAGGGCCTATGGATACCCTCAATATATAGTACTTGAAAATCTATGAATACTGCATATTACAGGATTGGAGAATTTATGCATATACCAAGTGACAGGGTTCGAGAACACTAAGTCCAGGAATAGTTTGGTTTTTCCTCTAGCATAGATAGATTTCTTATTCAGGGGACAAACACACAAACGCATCGTCAGTTTCGGGATTCGATACCTGATTATAGCAAAAAAAGAATAAGGTATTATTCAAGCGGAACGATAAGTAATCTGAACCGGTTACCGATTAGACTGGTTATCATTACCGTTGCATCTCTATCTGGCACTGATACCAAACGAACGCAATACTGACAGAAATCGGAGGCTTCGGTCCCAATACATGCCTAATCTAGACAGAATCTGAGATATCGAGAATCGAAATTATCTCATTATGCTGTTCATACCATCGAAGTATTCTAATTAGAGCCGATTCATGACGCATAGAACGCTTGTTTCTCTGTAATCTACAAACTCTTTTATCTCCCTCCTTCCATGTCATCCTAAGTTTTGCCGACTGAGTTGCCGAGCGCTCTTAGATAGTTACTTCGTTCAGTAACTGTAACATTTATCCACTAACTAAATACAGTATAGAGAGGAGCACATCTTCCCGTTGCAAACTAGTAGACTCCTTTGAGATAGATAAGATTCAAGAATGTAAATAAAGGAAGAACGAACCGTTCGTGCAGATCACATGATCTAAATTTTACTATAATTAATCCGTCGTAACGTCAAGTCCGAATAAAAATCGGATTGATAAAAAAAAAGATATTGAGTTATTTTACTAGATCCAAGCATTGATGTAAGAAAATTTTCGATGTTATTGTGGAAGGTGATAAAAAATGTTGATATAAAATTGGAATCTTGAAGCCCGCTTCCTCCAATTAAAAATCATGATCATTTTCCCTGAATCTCAGTAGAATCTCTCGATCATATCTCTGAGATCATGTATGGGATAGATGTTCAAGCAGGTAAAAGCTATCGTGTCGTTGTTGAAGAAGATCAGTCAATTGTTAATGCCTGAATAGCTTCCGTTATTATCTTGTCTCATAGTACATTCAATACTTCTTCTTTCATTCGCATAACTTCAATGTATTTAGCTGTAAAAGCAAATGGTCGACTTTTTGCAAGCATTGAGATGAGTTCTTATAAGAGAGATGAATGATTATGTTGAATAGTGAAATATGCATTACAATGAGACGCAAAGAGAGTAAGAACGAGAATCGACAAATTCATGAGAATTGGAGCAACACGTCATTTATTGACAATTAATATGTATAAACGAAAGTTTTCATAGGAAAGTATTTTCTTGGCTTTGCTGATAAGAGAAAGTAGAAACAAATTATGACGAAAGACAAAGAAAATGTCAGTTGTTTTTCTCGACACCGTGTTGAGAAACTGTTTTCATTGATGAATAATGCATTTTTTTATGCTCTTCACATATCTATGAACTCATTCACGGTATTCATTTTATTGTTTACTTTGGCAAAGTTGTAGAATTACCTCAAAAATATTTTCAAGGATTATGGAATATTGTCTTGATTTGGAATATGTGATGTTCAGCTTCTTATAGTTTTCCACCTATCTGCAAGAGCCGATTCTCGGATTATCTTAGTTTTTTCTTTAAAGCCAAAGTTTCTTCTGTTTTCTTTTCATTTCCCGCCATCTTCGGTTGTATAAATCTCTCAAAAAACTTTAATTTTTGCTTCAATGCTCGAATCTTGTTGAGAATGATGCCGAGTTATCTCTTCATTATGTGAGGATGAGGATCAGGGCAATTTACTTTAAAATGTCTGATGGGCATACACGACCAGCAAACGAGCACCCGAATCTAAGCGAGCTGTTCTACTAAATTCCCTCGACTGTAGAGAGGGTCATATGAAAAAAAAGTTTGTTCGTTCGTTTGTTTGTGTCAGGGTCAAAAAAAACATTGAGGTCAAAAAAACATCTCGCTAAAAAGCCTGATCCTTCCACTAAACAGGTACCCTTAGGGCCTCAACAACTATACTACAGGGGTAGCCTTGGGTTCTCATCTGCTATACTATAGAGATACCCTAAGTGCTATAATTTGCCATGGGCACTCTGATGTTGTATCAATACAAAAGTGAAGAAACAGTGAAATGGGGAGGGTCTAGAGTAATGGCGCATTGGGTCGTCGATATTGCCACTATTGTCCACATGAAACATGGGGTTGTTCGGGCCAATTATAGGTTATCCTATATATGCTATAATGCGCCTCGAAAACCATGATGTTTTAGTAAAACCTGCATATTCTATGACAACACATAAAAGTCAAGGTCAAACTTTGAATAATGTTGTTATTGATTTAAAACTACCAAGCAGAACTGATGATCTTGCCGCAATTTCTGTAGCATTGTCACGTGTGAAACGTTTGACTGATTTAATTATTTTAAGGCATTTCGATTACAAAACTTTATTAATGAAATCAAACAAATCGCAACTTGCTAAGATAGGAAGATTAGATAAACTATATATAGAAACACAACTGCGTTTTGGTCAATGGTTTTAACCTTTTTTCTCTTTAATAAAATCTGCATGTAATTGTTAGTACTTATAATATTATATTACAAGCTTTTAATAAAAAATGTTCTATCTCAAAGAATTTTAGAAAATAGATTAAGTCGTTTTTTTCCTATGTTACGAGTTAAGGAAAGACATTTGAATTACTTATCTGTATAAAGAGTCTAGATCAATTCCTCCCGCATTGGTACTTGCGAAAAAAATACTTCTGCCCTCCACAGTCGAGGTCTAAGTGAGTCGAAACGACGAACGTTACTTGTTTCTATTTATTAAATTTATTCAAGATCATTATTCACATTTGATTAAAATACATCAATTTCAATATTCAGAAGATACAAAAGCAATATTTCGCGTTTTTGGTATGAATCAAAATTCAGAGAATGGCGCCTTTCTTATTCGACCGGATCAATATATTGCCTATTCTACAAAAACATTTCATATTCAACATTTCGATAATTATTTTTCCAAATATTTTCGTAAATACACCATCTAATTTGTATATTTATCTTTGAACGTCTTTTCTACCAACACTCTTCACATGATCAATACGACTTTAACTCATTTTACAATTGATATTTTTTCAATGGTTGTTTTCAATTATTTTATTTCAAGAGAATAGATTTTCTTTTTTAATGATTTTTATTTTATGTGATTACTTTTTCTTTCATTTCGAAAAGAATTGTTTTCTCCTAAATTAATTAGTTGTAAATATCTAAAATGGTGTATTTTCTTTAACATAAAAGTGAGAATAATAAAGCACATATATTGATTGATATTTTCTATCTTAAGTGAATTGATAATATTGACTTGATATAAATCTAAAAAATTAAACATGTTATAGACAGAGTTCAGTATAGTACTCCACTATAGAAATCAATACCTAACATCTTTTAAATGATTTTACTTGTATTCAATCAGAAATTTCAAACGAATCTAGATAGAACAATAGATACTTCTATACTATATACGTTACTTATTGGGATATCCAGGTCTATCAATATGGTCCATATACGGTCCGTCATAGATCTTAAAAATGAGCATAGAAATCCTGCCCATCACCCCATTAAAATAGTTCCGTATGCGGCCGTACTGTCATATTATTCGACTCTTTGTTAACTTTCCGATTAATACAGGATCGGATGCAGTAGCAGTACGGCCGTAGACGTAACTATTTTAATGGAGTGACGGACAGGATTTATGTGTCCATTATTAGAGCCTACGACGGACCATATCGACAGACCTGGAAAATACACTTATCGACCTTCACTCTCCCCGTCATCTATTGATCTAGTTCGACTCTGGGGAGTTCATTAAAAGTATTCCCAAAGGTTTCTAAGTGTTCTCAGACAAGTAATTTAATAGATAACTTGTATTTATCCTGCTTGCTACAAGCCTCACAAACCGTCTCCATAGCTGAGGGTAAATGGAAAATCCTCATACAATCATCAAAGGGTATCCACTATGGAGACATTGGTTAAATATGGATTAAGATTTTGCCTTCATCCTCAACTATTGAGATAGTTTGTGAGACTTGTAACAAGCAGGATAAATACAAGTTATCTATTAAACTACTGGACTGGGAACATTTGCAACGTTTGGGAATACTTTTAATGTGCTCTCCAGAGGCTAATTAGTCGAATTAGATCAATAGATGACGGGGTGATCGATAAATGTATTTATCCACTAAACACTGCCCTAATTTTGTTTAATTTTATTAGATATAGGACCTGTTAGTAGTAATGATTTTCATCAATATTTCAATGCCTCTATAACTAAGCAGGTATCATCAATAGAAAATTGTCATCATTGTCGAGAAAATCTTGATGAAAAAGAATTTGTTAAAAAATTTAAAAAACTTTTTCAAAGACTTTCCTAAAACTTTACAATCATTTCAAAATGAACAATCTATATCTATATATATAAAGAAGAATGTCTGTTTGTTTGTTTGTGCGCTATGCATTCAGTCCCTGTAAAAGCTACGACCACCAAGCTTTCCATGGTGCCTTCCCAGGCCCAGAGGAAGGTCATAGCGGGGTCACCCACCGAGGGTATGAATTTGGGTGTGTCGGTGTGGGTTGAATCTCACTCAGATAGTATTGTCTTAACTAACACTACCAAACTTTCCGCGGTGGTTTTCTGAGTCCAGTGGTGGTTTTATAGAGTGGTGTTACCATTAATAGGAGTAGTATGATAGTATTTGGGTGAAATTTCACTCAAATTATATGGCAATGAAATTTGCATGAATTTTCAGAAATTTATCGAGTTTGTTATGATTCTAAGATGAATCATTTTGTATCGACGGTTCTTTGGTTTAAATATGAAAATCGAATGCTTCTAATGGGTTATAAGAGAAAAAAATGTATACAAGCGTTTCCTTGATTCACAACGATGACGTATCTATATATTTAAGGAAGAACGTTTGTATGTTCGCTATGCATTCAGTTCGTGCGATAGCTAGCGTCAAAAAATTCCACACTATTTCCTTAGCTTCTGAGGAAAGGCATCGTGAGGTTCGAACCACCAAACGGGGTGCGTGGAATGGGCTGGGTGAAATTTCATCGCGATCAATACAGATCGAGATTCTTATAAGTCTGTTCACTGTGTATTTAGTCATCGTGAGAGATAGCGTCACGGAACTATCCGCATCAGTTCCTTGAGTGCTAAGGAAAGTCAGCTGAGTGATTGGCGGTAAGAAAGGGAGGCGTGCGTGAAACTTCATCCAAGTCGTAAAGACCGTGATTTTAGTCACTTTCTAATCAAATGACGCAGTTCAATGTAAATTTGAGAGTGATCATGTCCAAAGTGGATGCGAGTGAGGATGTCAGCTTGAGCCCGATGAGAAGAGTTCTGTTGAAGATGTCTGATGCACGGTGGGAAATGTTCTGTGAAAGATACCCCAAGCACGGCGGGAAAAGCTCTGTGAAAGATATTCCACGCACGGCGGAAAAAGTTCTGCGAAAGATACCCATGCACGGTGAAAAAAGCTCTGTAAAAGATACCTCATGCACGGCGGGAAAAGCTCTGTCGCAGAGGTTCCAGATACAGTGAAAAAAGTCCTGTGAAAGAGGTATCACGTACGGCGAAAAGAGTCGAATGGCGAATTCCCAACGCATAGCAGGAACAATCCTGTTAAAGATGCCTGACGCATACAGGTAAAAGTCCGGTCCAAGAGGTTTCAGATGTGACGCGAAAATTTCTGTTGCAGATGGTTCACCTAGAGCGGAAACAGTCCTATAAAAGACGTGCTACGTACAGCATAAAAAGTCGGATTGAAGATGCAAAACTTCAACTATATTCTCTGTGCAGCGGGTACCTCCGTTAGTATATATATAATGTTGAGTGTCACCTCTGGTCCCTCTCCTATTGGTCAATTTTTTCGACCAATCAGATTTCAGCAAGCGCTTTTTTTTCTGCTATTATTCGAATGAAGCATAGACATTCTCGGACCATTTAGGGGCTATCAACAGATGTTTTTCGTATGGGCCGACACGTTCTTATGTTTCATATGCATAATAGTCGAAGTCTAATATGGACCTGATGGTATATACAAGATATCAGCAAGGAACCCCTCTGCTACTATCCGAATGAGGCATAGGGTTGTTCGCCCCACATTAAAGACATCTCTCGATAACCTCTAAATGGCCCGCATATGTTCATGCTTCATCCGATTAATAGCAGAAAAAACGCTTGCTGAAATCCTATGTGACCTATGGATGATAGTCGGTCTCCAATATTAGCCTGTGGTATGTAGAAGATTTGAGCAATGAATCTGTGTGCTACTATTCGAATGAAACATGAATATGTTCGGGCGACAAGTCAGCTTCACCTCCTCGGGCTGTTTTCTGGGTAATGCTAATGGGTCTCTGCATACTTATCTTGAATTGCATAACATACTATAATCATACTTCGTCCACAACTGAAAAACCGTGTAATTTATACGGGGTATAGCTAGCGGAAGAATAAAGCAGGAGAAAGTTAATGTTGGGATCAGTATAGTGCATGTGAGGCAGGGAAAGGAATGAACACTATGAGAGTGATAGTGAAGAATCAAAGTAAAATCGGTAGATATGAAGGAAAGGATGATAATGGATAGATTTAAGTTAGAAGAGTATGGTTGTGGGAGGGGCCAAGATAATCATGAGAGGTGTCAGATAAGGTGAAGGTCTAATCGTGAGAGTCAGAGATTTGAGTATGAATGGTATGAATCCGTGAAGAAAGTGATAGAGAATCGATCGCGGCAGGATATTTAAGTTGATAAATTAGCTGTAAAATGAAAGAGTAAGGTTGAAGAAATGGAATAAAAGTCGAGATGATGATAGTAAAGTAAATGTGGCCAGTGGACAGATGGCTGTGATATCTGTGGAAAACTTCGGAATAGAATTGCTAGTAATTGAATGAATAGGTTGAAGGGTTGGCAAAGTTTCCAGTTGGAAGATGAATAATTCGAACAGAAAGTTAGAAACTACAAGATCGAGTTGATTTTTTCACATGTACTTCTCTTATCAGAGGAGTACGACGAATTCGGTTTCTCGTGTTTTTCAGAAAGCCGGCAACAATTTATTCTTATTTTATGATTAGGTTTTGAAACGAATCTGATCTCTTAAAAATAAAAACGGTGTCAGAGGGAATCGCTTCTCCATACTATTCGATAAACCTTTGGTAAATCCCAGCTAAAATTCGAGAATTGAAGATAGTTTTAGCTCAAAGTGCAGAACCAAAAAAGATTTTATAGAGTTTTCCTTGAACCTAAAAAACGGTTAAAAAAAAGTAGCCAAACCTAGAGCCATGAAAAGTCCTAGACTTACCCTTAAACGCTTAATTGTTTGGCATGATGTCTTCTTTTTATAGTACTCTTCAGAATCAAATATCATTAGCATAATTGTTGCGGAAGTTGAGCATATTAGATGCGATCTGCTCAGAAAGATCTCTCAATTAGGTGGTTTGATCATATGATTTGGATATGGAACAGCCTCCTTTGTAATGATCAATCAAATACAATTTATATTCTCTCTTTTTCATTATAAGAAACATATTTTTATAAGGTGAGTTGGAAGGTTCGTTTAACTAAGGAATTTAGATCTTTCTTAGGTAAAACAAAAAACTTGGTGAAAGCGGATCTTTTGAATTTGTTTAGGCTCAAGGCAGGATCAACTGATTGGTTTGCTGTGATTTTGGATTTCTTCTGTCGTCTGTATTATTATTTTTTGCTGGTAAAAGGTCACAAAAATCAGTTCCTTGTTGATATTCGTATGCTCACCTTCATCTATTGTTCCGATAAATTCATAATGAATTGATCAGTTGCTTAAAAAATATTTGCAGCATAAAGGATTGTCAATTTTTTAGCTACTTATTGGCGGAATACTTTATAATAAAGACTGTATCAAGCGAAGTTATGATAGTTGATAAGTAGCGAGAGTATTGATGTACTATTTACGACAATAATATATAGGACTCTAATCTCTACCTTGCATAATAGATAAAGACCCAAGGGTATCCCTATGGTATAGCAGTTCAGGACTCAAGGGTACCCCAATAGTACCCCAGAAGATTCAATCCGACGTGTAGATCCGATAGTTTTTGGTTAGATCCGGGTGGGAATGTAACGGAAACATAATAAAATTCGGTCGAATCTGGTCGGATTTCATCCTGTTTCTGACGCATCTCGGTCAAATCTGGACCGAAATCCGGCTGATGAGAATCCGACAGAAATCATGTCGGATCCTATAGGAATTATATAGACCCGACAGAATCCAATCATCCATGAACCTCCTAGGATAGTCGTAGGAGATCCAAGGGTGTATAGAACACGTTCATGTGCGTGAGCTGTACCTTCTAATTCATAGTAATCTATCAAATATTTACTTCGTTAATTCTTACGACGAAACTTCCCAAAGTGACACTCCATTTGGGCTCATATTTTGCCTATAGGTAGGACTGATAGCGTAGATAAGAGCGCTAAAAGAGTTCGTGCCCAAAGTATGTTGTTGTTGAGATGTTGCGTTTTTGAGGTATAGGGATAACTCACTACCATGGTCTCCTCAGTAGGGTGCGGCGGGAACGGGTTTTTCCGTGTCGATCCCGATCGCTTCTCACTTGACAGAAACCCGTCTCCATCCTGGTCCCGGCAAAATATTTTTTCTGGATTTTCGATGCCGTTACCATTTTCTGTGAATATGACTCACCCATACTTAAAACCTATCAAAGTATTTCCTCGGGATAAAGATGTGAGCCGACCGACTGAACTACCGTCGCAGCCGCTGGTGGATTAGAAAAATTCATTATTTTTGAGCCGCCGCCGCCATCATATAAACAAAATGCTGAATTTTTGAATATTTTTGCTATTCGGGATAAGTTTTTATGATTCTTCTCATCTAATTCCTAATAAGAACGTTCTATAGTATCATTTTCCCTTTTTGTTTTAAAAAATTTCTCAAAACTACGGGGATTTTTGTAAAAAGCTCGCAAAAAGCTTCTAAAAACTTCGAGCCGCCGCCGCTGATAATCCAAAAAAGTTTTTAGTTTTTCAGCCGCCGCCAATTAAAGTGTCGACTTATACCTCTACTCGGGATTCGTAGTCCCGATCCCGTTCTCGACGGGTTCAAGATCGGGATAGTCCCGCCGGACTCTACTTCTCAGGGACATCAGAAAAACTCATTTTAGAATTTGGACTTGAAACTTTGTATAGAGAAAGGTATCAATGAGAGTGGTTTATTGTAAGAGTTTCGGCTTTTCTGAATACTTCTAATGACAAATAAGAACAGCAATACTTGCTTCTACAAGTGAGAATAGACTATCTTAGCCGTATCTTGGGATAGGAACAAGGAACAGATCTGAAACTTTCACAATAACTCACTCTCAATGAGAGCTTTCTCTATAGAAAGTTTCAAGTCGAAATTCCAATATGAGTTTTTCTGATGTTTCTGAGAGAACCACGGCAGTGGGTTATCTCAATACCTTAAAAACGTAAGATCTCAATCACAACAGGCTTTGGGCACAAACTCTTTTAGGGCTCTTATCTATGCTATGAGTTGTACGTATAGATAAAATACGAGTCTAAACGGAGGGTGTCACTTCGAGAGGTTTCCTCGTTAGTTAATTATAATTTTTATTGTGTAATTTCATTGACGTAGATTGTCGATTTCATATGAAATATTTATTAAAGTATCTGTATGAGAAAAAAAATGTTGACATCATGTTGACGTAAAAGAAAAAAAACTTTGTTTCCTATGTAAGAGTTAGTTCCGTTAAAAACAATGACAAGGCAAAATTTTTGCAACATCATCTTTCAAGAATATATTGAACATGTTGAAGTTTTTAACACAGGATACAGGAACGAATTGTTTTCATTAATATCAAAATCATGATCTCTGTTTTAAAAAAAAAATCTTATTTGTCAAACATAACACTTTCAATTATTCATAAACTGCATTCATTCATAAACACTAAAAAACTGAAAAATGCAGTTAATAAAGATTTTTTTCTACTTATTTTTATTATATTCAACAACAAATTCAATTCAAATTAATCTTCATCTAACAGATGAAATAAACAATAATAATAAAAGTGATATTGATTTTCAATATAATTGTCTTTATATTTTTGCTGATATTAAAAAAGAAAATAATTTCCATGAGATTATTGCTTATTGTTTAACTGAATGGCCAACAATATGGAAAACTGTCGAACCAAATCACAATCAAACATATACTTTTGATCAACTCTCAAAAGAAAATATAACAAGTCAACAATTATATTCTTGGTCAGCACCAATGGATGTTATTGAACGATATCAATTCTATTTAAATCAAAATTTATCTTCAATGGAAACAGAATTATTTTATAATTGTACATTACCAAAATTTGGATCATTATGTCAATATGAATTAGATATTAATCAAAATAATGATTATTTATCATTAAATGATATTATTTATGATTTTTATCAACAATATTATGAACCTATTAATTTAACATGTTATATTCATTTCGAATGTAATCGTGGTTCTTCATCAATATGTCTTGATTGGAGTGAAGTATGTGATGGACGTATTGATTGTTTAAATAATGCAATAGATGAAGTTAATTGTTGGCAAGTTGAAACTCAAGAATGTGATGAAAATGAACGTCAATGTGATAATGGACAATGCATATCTACAATATTCTTTCGTGATGGAGATAAAAATACTTTCGAATGCCTCGATCAATCAGATGAAATTGATCTTTATCAAAAATCAGTGGAAGAAAAGTGGGCTAGTGAACCGACAATCGGTAGTGAAGATATTTCATGTCCTTCACGTATTGGATCCATTGGTGCAATAATAACTAGTTCATGTCGAATAACACGTAATATTTTACTCATAAAAGCAATTGATTCTGATACACCAAAATCATTATCAAATATTTGTTGGTTAGCATTTCGATGTGTTTATTCTATTACAGATAATATTGATTCATCATGTATGAATTTATGTTTTGATATCAATATATGCAAACAAATAATGAATGAAACATGTCCAGATCTACTTATCATGCCCGATGCTCCAATTGTCTTTGGTCATATGTACGTAGCTTATGATAAAATGTCTCTTCTACATTCGATGAATCCTTATGCTCCTGATTATATTTGTTACAATGAAAATCTTTGTGATGGTTTCTATCCTAATAGAACATTACTAAAATTTAATAATATGACATGTCGTCGTTCACAAGATTTTCCATTTGAACTTTCAGTCGATACAAGATTTAATAGATTAACCAGGTATGTTGTAGCATTCAATCGTGATTTTTATCATTGTAATACAATTCAATATAATGACTCCGATATTTGTAATTATACGACAATGTATCGATGCATAAATTCTTCAAAATGTATTTCGAAATCTCGTCTTTGTGATGGTAAAAATGATTGTGATTATAAAGATGACGAACATTGTTCACCAATCAACGGTACTTGTCCTCCAATTGGATCGAAAATGTTTTTCAAATGTCCAGAAGGAAGTCAATGTTTACCTTTAAGCAAGATCGGCGATGGTAAATGTGATTGTATTTCAGATGAATATTATCTATGTGATGATGAATATACAATTGAACATTATAAGAAAAAACATATATCATTTTCAACAATTTGTGATGGTTTTACAGAATTATTTTCAATTAATATTGATGGTCAAAATGAAACTGATGAAAGTGAATGTGAATATTGGCAATGTAATAATACCTATACACGATGCGATGGATTTTGGAATTGTTTTAATGGAGCTGATGAAGTTGATTGTGATTTATATCCATTATTAAGATGTCCATCTTATCATCATATTTGTATTTCACCTAATACATATAAATTAATGTGTTTACCTATTTCAAAAGCAAATGATGGTTATATTGATTGTGTTGGTGCTACTGATGAACCTAAATTATGTCGATCAGATGATTATGAACCAAATATATTCAATTTTTATTGTGAGAATGATACATTTCATTCTTGCATATCGTCTTATGGTCGATGCCACGTCCGGAAGCAATGTATGTATAAAGATTATGAACCAATATGTAATCAAAGTCTAAAGGCAACTGGTCCTTTTAATTCTGTTTGTCTTCCAGATTATAAATCAAATCGCACTGATGTTCAAGAATTTCTTTGTCGACGTCCTGATGATTTGGAGAAAATGACAATTGTAGATTTTTCTGTCAATAAATTAAAAGAATCAATTCCGGAAGATGAAATGAGACATATTAATTCAGTTGAAATAATTGATAAATCTGATCAATATTGTCATCGTGGTTTACCTTTAAAAGATTGGTTAAATAATAATAGTCGAATAATTTGTCTTTGTCCACCTAGTTATTATGGTTTCCAATGTCAATATCAAAATGATCGTGTTAGTTTAACATTAAAATTTCAAACATATTCTGATTCACGAAAAACATTATTTTCAATAATAATCTCCCTTATGGATGATACAAATGAAAGAATAATTCATTCATCTCAACAACTAACTTATATTTATGTTGAACATTGTAAAGTTAAATATAATATTTATTTACTTTATTCAACTCGACCAAAAAATGTAACAAAAAATTATTTTATTCATATTGATATATATGAAAAAATTTTATTTAAATATCGTGGAAGTTTATTTATACCAATTAATTATCCATTTTTACCTGTCGAACGTATTTCTCTTCAACTTAATATTCCACCTATAATGAATACAAATGAAATATGTTCAGATAAAATTTGTCACCATGGTCATTGTATTAAATATTTTAATAATAAAAAAAATCTTAGTTTTTGTCAATGTAATTCTGGTTGGTCTGGAAAATCTTGTAATATATCTTATAAATGTACGTGTTCATCTGATTCATTATGTATTGGAATTTTAGCAAATAATCGATCAATTTGTATTTGTCCTTTAAATAAATGGAGTTCTCGTTGCTTATTAAAACATACAATTTGCCAATCTAATGAAAATTCGACATGTTTCAATGGTGGTCAATGTATACCTATTGATGAATATATAATATCTAATGAAAAATTTATATGTATTTGTCCAAAAGGTTTTAGTGGAAAACGATGTGAAATAATTGATAATGAAATAATATTATCATTTGATAAAAATATTATTTTACCAAATGTTATGTTAATTCATTTTATTCGAGTTATTGATAATGGTCCACCAGAAAATGGTTCTACTTTTAAAACTATTCCTCTTAATCAAAATTCAATTAGTATTCGCTGGTCACGTCCATTTCATATTGCTTTTATTGAACTTTTTAATAATAATTATTATTTAATTACTGTTGAAAAAACATTTAATCAAAGAATAAATATATCAAAAAGAATTCATTCATCGGATCATTGTAAACATATAAATGAAATATTTAATGAAACTATAATTAATTATCATCTTATTCGTCGAATTAAATATTATCATTTACCATGTCAAAGAAATAATACACCATTATTATCTTGTTTTTATGATCAAACTCATTTTTGTTTTTGTTATGAATTTGGTAAAAATCGTCTAGCTAATTGTTTTGAATTTAATTCATTAATTAAACATGATTGTTTTGGTTTAAGTAATTGTGAACATGGTGCACAATGTTTACAAGATAATTTAATTTGTCCACAAACATCAATGTGTATTTGTCCAAAATGTACTTATGGAATAAGATGTGAATTTACTTCAACTAGATTTGATTTATCACTTGATGGAATCTTAGGTTATCATATTCAACCAAATATTAATATTAATTATCAATCATTTATTATTAAATTTAGTTTATCATTAACAATAATTATGTTTATTATAGGTTTTGTTAATGGAATTTTATCATTAATTACATTTATTAATAAAGAAACACAAGAAGTTGGATTTGGTTTATATTTATTAGGAACATCAATAACAACTATAATTATTTCAATTATCTTTTTATTAAAATATTTAATACTTCTTATAACACAAATGTCATATATTACAAATCATTCATTTCTTAATATTCAATGTCATTCAATTGATTTTATATTAAGAGTTTGTTTATATATGGATAAATGGTTAAATGCATGTGCTGCTACAGAAAGAGCAATTAATGCAATTAAAGGACCAAAATTTAATAAAAAAGAAAGTAGAAAAGTAGCAAAATATATGATTATTATATTGATCATTTTTATGATTTCAACAACTATTCATGATCCAATTTATCGACGTCTTTTAAATAGTAATGATAATGATGATGAAAAACGTATTTGGTGTATTCTTACTTATCCATCTAATATTCAATTTTATGATAAATTCATTCATATATTTCATTTTTTTATTCCATTTATTACTAATATTATTTCAGCTATTATTATTATTGTAATGACATCTAGACAAAAAATACGTGTGGAAAGTACAGAATCCCGTCATCATTCTTTATTATTACAACAACTTCAACGTCATCATCATCTATTAATAGCTCCAATACTTTTAACTATTCTTGCTTTACCACGTTTAATTATATCATTTGTTTCAGGTTGTATTGAATCAACTCGAAATCCATGGTTATATCTTATTGGATATTTTGTTTCATTTCTCCCATCAATGCTTTGTCTTGTTATATTTGTTTTACCATCAAAATTATATAAGACAGAACTTCATACAACTGTTAAGAGATATAGAACAACGTTACAAACACGATTACAAATTCGACAAAATCCGTTAGTAATTTTATTTTTATGAAAATATTATTATTTTTATATTATTTTTTTCATTTAGAACAAATAGAAAATAGTTCCGTCGATTATTTAATGATATTTGTATCGAATAAAGAATACACTACTGTATTTTATTTAATAATAACAATTATTTCTTTGCTTTTTATGTTCAATATTCTTTTAATCTTGGCTTATATTTATCGTAATATTTATTGTGAATTTATATAGCTTATTGTTTGAGAAGATGTGTGTTCAATATTCAATATTATAATAAAATTAAAAATGTTCAGAATCTGAGATTGAGACTGATCAAGTTTCTCCATCTCAATACATCTCTAAATAGAACTTTTCTAAAGCAATTTGAGCATAATTAACTTGTTTCCATGTATGTTCGTTCTTTCTTTACATATACTATTATCATATAGATAATTCATGTCTTTCGTTGTATCCAATATTTTCGTAATATGTTTACTTGGTTTTTTTCTCTATAGTCTTTCTGCTTTAATGTGATATCTCAGGTAGTTTTCCATAGTATTATGATATGATCGAAATATCCAACCCTTGATTTCTTCTGGTATAAATACCAGATTGTTTTTAGACATAAACGAATTGATTTTACTAAGTTAATCAGTATATTATAAACTTTACTTGATACGGATCTAGTAGACTCTTGTTTTCATAGAACAATTTTATAAATTATTTGATGAATATATTGTAGGATTAAATTACAAATCTCAAGAAAAGTTTTCTATCAAACAGTCATTATCTGATGATATAGTATTGGTTCTCCGAGATGGTTTCGGAAATTCTCGGTTCAAATTCTAGGGGAAGAAAAATTTTAAATTAATAAAAATTGATGATCACAATGTTATATATGAAATTAAATGTAATAATCCTATTGTTACATACGAAAATTTGCACACAAAAATTAAAAAATGTCACGAAAGAGTTGGTCACCACGGAAGGTGAAGGATCAATATAGTTTGGTACCGTTAGAGAGTGTAAAACTCTTCATTTCTCAATGTAACGTATATTCTAGTAGAAAAGCTTTTCTAGAACAACCTACTGTTAATTTAAGGCTAATGTGACACTAACAATAAGTATAAGATCTTTCTATATTTAGGAAACCCTACTATTGCCATTGGATATGTCACGCGCCTTCAGATGGACCTAATAGATACAAAGAGCGTCCCGGATGGTGATTATAAATGAATTCTTCACACAAAAGATCATTTTACTAAATTGTCCTGGGTTTATCTGCTACAGGCAAAAGAAGCAGAACCAGTTGCTGAAAAACTTCTACAACAATTCTATTTATTTGGAGCGCTCCGAACTCTTCAATCCGACAATGGAAAAGAATTTGTGGCGAAAGTAATAAAAGTAATAGTCCTTCGTATTGCTCATGTTGCGTTATTTAAAAGCTTCATTTACATTGAGTAGGATTTTAGAAATACGTGGAATGACCTCATGATTATTAATGGTGGACATCGACATCCTCAAACTTAAGGGCTGGTTGAAAGAGAAAACCAAACACTTGAATCAGACCTTGGAAAATGGATGCAGTCGAATAATTGTAGAGATTGGTCGAAAGGTAAACAGATCAATAGATTAACTACCATTCATGAAAGGCTATCAAATTTAGGTTTAGCATAAGTAGTATATTCCATAAATACAAGCACAGCTCAGACGCTCAAAAATCTCCATATGAGGTAGTGCTTGGTCAGAGGCCAAGATGTGATATGGAAATGTGGTGAGTTTTGTCAGATCAAGGTATTTCAAATGAAGAAGAATTTTTACCTGATTTTTGTGATACACTAAATGAAGGTAACGATACAATAAATGTTGTTGAAGCTGAAACATCTTCTGATGCAAATAAATCACCAGGTTCTCAAGTTCAATCACTTCAAACAGCATCAAACGTATCTTTATCCCCTTCGCCCTCACCCTCAAGAGATATACTCCTCTAAGAGAAGATTTTCTATTGTCATTTCTTTAAATGAAGAATCCGATGGTAATGATGCTCCTTCCATTAGTAATAATCAACGGGTACGATCCGAAGCTGAAGCTTCCTATATGACTAATATTGCTAGACCAAAAAAGTTGTCCAACGACGCATTACGTAGAAATGAATACAAAATTGGTGATTTAGTTGATTTAAAAATCGATAAAGTAGACAGAGCAAATGCTACACCTAAAGTACTTCCATGTAAAATAATATTGGTTCGATCAGCATCGAACGATATGGACACTTATCAAATATGTACAACAACAGCCATAATCTCCTCACGATTTCAAGCAGTAGATCTGTTAAATTTATCCAACTGTAACTTTCATGACTTGTATGAGGTTGATCCAACAACTCTACCAACGATGACATTTATTCAAGCCTGTAAAGCGTATCTTAGTGCAGGATTAATTACTCCTACAGAGACTTGTAACTGTAATGGCAGTTGTTCTACAAAGAAATGTCATTGTCGAGCAGCAAAAACTCAATGTAGTACTAAATGCAAGGGGGAAAAAAGCAGATTTTGACGCCCAAAATCTTTCGAAATCTCTCAAAATCCCTTGAAATCTCTTGAAATCTTTTGAAATCTAAAAATCTGCTATTTCCCCCTTGGGTAAATATCATCGTTCGAAGACATCAGACGTTATTTGTTCTGAATTCGCGTTTGAACGCGGTTTTATTTCTAATCGCAACTAATTTCAGATGCACGATATGTTTCACTGGACACGCAAAAAGACATGTTCAATTTCTGCAATTTAGGTGGGAATCAAATGCGATCAACACGTATTTTTATAGAAAATATTTCCCAACACCAAAATTATTTACCAATTTTCAAACAAATTTCTAGACATATAGTGGTCTAGAGCGTAAAACTGTGTACAACAACACATACCGGGAGGAAGGAAAGGTAGATATGTGAGGATCATGAAGAAAACACAAACATTTGCAAAAACATAAATACAAAATATCTTTCTCAATAATGGTAACGACAAAAACACGAGCACACCCAGAAACAAATATAGAATATCAGGATCAACGAAGATGTATGATGAAACATAAAAATACGTATAAGCACACATAGATGACGTCTATGGGTGACGGATATTATGAAACATGAAGTTTAGGGAATTGATTGTATTTCCATATGTCTGAAAGTTGTGCAAAAGTTTGAAGATGCAAACTGAGGTGTTGTCTAGAAAAGCATAAATGAAAATGTATGGAAGTTTAGAAAAGGGAAAGAAGGAATGGAAAAAATTTGAATTTATTCTCATATTCGATTATGAGATATTCCGAAATCTCTTGAAAGAAATTCAGTTACTTAGAAATTAATAGAAGGCAGTACATCAAAGCGAAACCAAGAGTCAGGAGAATTTTTTCCTGTTTCAAAGTTTGTTTTCTTACCCGTTATGCTGTTTGATAAAAGTCGTTCAAGCTCTAATTAAATAGTTACTCTTCTCCTCATATGCCCTTTAACAAAACAGCAGTGAAAATAGCATGTCAATAGAATCAAGAATAATTATCCGTAGTGAATTAATCACAAAAATTACTTTGTTATATGTTCCATTGGCACTGTAATGTGTTACCATCATGGTTTAATTTTATGTTCTATAACAACGGAAAAGTTTTACTAAACATGATGATTTTATATCAACTATATTTATATATATGTTGATCACGACATTTTTCATTAAAATAAAGTCAAGTTATTCTTCACATTTTCTCCAAATTTTTACTTAAAATCATATATTTGTGATTTAATAAAAAATGTTCATCTTATTTGATCTTCGTATGCAATTAAACTAGTATAACTTTATGTGTAAATCGATAAAAATAGACGATTTCGAAGAAAGCTATTTAATTATTTTTCCTCACATTTGTCTCAGTGCCACATTTACTTCCTCATTTAACAATTTCTGGACATTTTTATCTTTTGCCTTTTTTTCTGACTTAAATGAACGTCTGACTTCAATTATAAAACTATATAAATATATTTATAGCTAAGCTTTTCTTTTATTTTTTTTATTCCACTTACATCGAAGGCTTGCTTCACTTATAATTTAAATAAATTTATAATTCATAAAAAATTTTATCTTTACTTTTACATCAATGAGAATACATGATTTCAAAATCTTCATCTACATTCAAAATTGAATTAAACAGATATTCATTGTTTAATATATTAGTGATGTTTAAAATGGAATTCTAAATAGGATCGATAATTTATTTTTATTCCCATGCCACCACTTTTTTGGCAACTATGCCACAGTTGCGCATAACTGCGACGCAGCCATCGTAGTTCGTACTGACCCATGGGAGTATAAAAGGAAGTGTCGCAAACACTCCAGATCATTTTAACGTTTTACAGTGAAAAAGATACTTCATTTATTTTTCTAAAGAATAAAGGTCAGTGCCAGAATGTATTAAATGGTCAATACAAATACCTAATTATTACATGGATAATTATTATTTTATTTATTAATTTATTAAATACATGATTAATGAATTAATAATCAGTCAGTTGATCAATTGTTAATTAGTGACTGATTCATGACCCATCGCTGATTATAACTAAAAGTTAATGAGTTACCTCTATTATTGACTGATTAACAATGATAATATATGATGATCGATAAGCATAGAACATACTGAAATTGACTGGGCGTAATCTTTTACAAGTGCGATTTTCTTTTGCAGTTGCGGCGTAACTACGTCACAGTTTGACCGCAGTTGAACACATGGATTGTTTCTTTATGTTAAAAAAATAAATATGAATAAAACTTTTATATTTATAAAAATAAAGATAGATTAAATAATAAAAAAAATATTTATTTCAATGAAAACTTTATGTTTTGTTTTCTTTAAGTGGTACACAAAAAATAAGCATACTATAAAGCTAAAAAACGTATGCAAACAAGGTATTTGTATATTTATTTTCATACATTGCTCTCATGTGTTAACAAGGCCGCATATTGAAATGTTATGAGTAATAAGGAAGAATATCGTTTTACAAATTATTTTGTTTTATTAGATATTTAGCTCAAATCTATCAGAGAAATAAAATTTTCTTTACTCTTTGACGTATCTTTATTTTATAACCCTAACTAGAAATAATGAATTTACTTTAATTTAATCTAGATTATATATATCTATTATTAATGTTTGATGAAGAATGAGAGAATATAAAATTATGAGTGTTATAGGAAACAGTACACAGGATTTCTAAAGAAATTCTTGAGCCTGAAATCCGTTATCTCGATTTTCTGCTTATTATCTTCACTATGTTCTCTAGTATTATATATTTTTATTGAAATATTTTTGTGTCCTTCAGTTCAACTCAACATAACCTTAGTTTTATATAAGCAACTTTTTTTTTCATACGTGAGGAAAACCATATATATTTTTTTTAATCTTCAATTGCTTTTTATTCCAACACAATGACTATCTTAGAAAATAATTCAACAGAATCTTTAGTATCATATGAAACTCAATTGACACGAGATATTAAATACAGTATATTTATTGCACTTACACCACCATCATTAATCTGTAACATTATTCTTGTCTATTATCTGATTATTGATCGAACATTACGTTTTGCTATTCATTACCATGCTATTTTAGCAATACTTATTATTACTTTATTGACAAATCTTGTAGAAGTTCCACGCATCATACATTATTTACGTATTGGTATTGTTATACCACAAACTGATATAAATTGTCTCATTTGGCAATGGTGTGACATGTTATTATATAATACATTAAATGTTCTATTGTTTTGGGCCTCTATTGAACGGCATTTACTCATTTTTCATGCTAATCTTTATGTTCAATTTAAATATCGTTTAATTTTTCATTATTTACCATTAATAATAATCATTGTTTATCTTATTCTCTTCTATACTATAACAATTTTTATTTATCCATGTGAACAACATTTTGATTTTAATCAGCCTCTTTGCGGTATTCCATGTTATGTAACTCATTCAAATCTAGGATCCTATGATCTGTTTGTTCATACTTTACTTCCTGTATTTCTCGATATTTTGCTTGATATCGGTCTTATCATGAGAGCTGTGTGTCGAAAACGAGTTGGTCTGCAACAACAGCAAGCTGTACAATGGAGAAAATATCGAAAAATGATTTTACAACTTTTGTTCGTTTCAGTTCCCTATTTATTACTTCAAACTCCTCCAGCTATCATAGTATTGATTTCGTTGTACATGACATCGCCCACATTTGTTTATTATTTGTTTAATGTCTACTTTTATTACTTCTTTTGGCTACTAGCGCTTGTCTTACCATTTGCTTGTATGAAATGTTTACCAGAAGCGACCAATAAAGTTAAAAATTTGTTAATGCGATAGATGAGACGAAACAATGCTGTAATATCATTAAATATTGTTTGTCTTCAACGTGAGACATAAGAGGTAATTAGTTCAATGTTATCAACGTTCAATTTCTGGGTAGATCCCTCTAAATATACAAACAATGCACATTATGGATACGTTATATGTTACATTCTAATGTTTAACTAGGATGTTTGATCATAGCCAATTTTTTTTTAACTGTTAACTTATTATTTTTATGAGTATAAGGTGTAAATCTATATTTTAAATCTATTTCCTATGTTGTTCTATCATTTGTAATGTGTTGTATTAGTCGATAAAAATTTCTAGATTTGAAAATATATCTATGCTAGCCTTCGATAACAATCAAGGCAAAATATAATTTTTAGATATGTTTAGCCCTTTCAGTCCCATAGTATAAAAGAAGATACACCTATTTTATAATTGTCTTTCACAACATGATCAATAAACGAATTTATATATTCTTTTCGATGACGATAATGGTTCTTATGACGACACCGAAAAGGACGTTGAAATGGATGTAGGAAGCGACAGTGCGGAAGATAAAGAGAGAACCAAGAATCCAAGTAGAATTGCAATGAAAGCTTTATTCAAAATACACGTTTTTCTTCGAAAGAAGTCAAAGAACATACGACCATAAGTTTTACTGAAAACATGAAATCAGTCGACATCTCCAATAAATTTTTCACCGAGAGTATAATTGATATGATTGTAACACAAACAAACTTTCACGGAGCACAGAAAACTTTAGAACAAGGATCGACAAGTGATTGGCAAAAAAGTAAATGAAACTAGTATCCGTTCGTTTCTTGGTTCAATAATTATTACAGATTTACATCAAGTAACTCAACTTCGAGATTTTTGGAGTAGAAACAAAATATTTCATATAGAAGTCTTTGCTAATGTTATGCCTAGAAATAAACTTTATCCATGATTTTCTGCATTGCATTTATTAGATAATACGACAAAAGTCAGTTAGCAAGAAATTCCATGGAGTTAAAATTGTTCAAAATTTTTGATTTCATTAGCTTACTGAAAAGGAATTTTCAAGAAAACTTTGTTTTGAGAACCAACATCTGTATAGACAAACGTATGATCAAATTCAAAGTCAGAAGTTCGTTGAAATAATATCTGCCATCAAAGCCAATCAATAAAGAATACAAACTCTGGTGTTTATTGGATTCCTGTAACTGGATATCTTTATAAGTTCGATATTCACACCGATAAACAAGAGGACAAGCAAGGGATCTTGAGAGAAGCTGTTGTTTTACATCTTATTAGCGAGCTCAGTTTAATAAAACACCAATTATTTTTTGAGAATTTCTTCACAAATTTTCCTCTATTGTTACATTTGATAAGTTGGGAAGAGGTGATTATAAATACTATGCCTGTAAGCGAATATCACTCGTCGAATGGCAAGAAAAAAGACCAGTCTTTGATTAGTAGAACAAAAAATAGATGTTTCAGAGCTATGTATTACTCGTCCTGAAGTGGTTTCAAAATATAATAAGCTCATGCGTGGTGTTGATTATTTTGGTCGACGAATTCCTCGTTATTCAAATGATAGAAAATCCCGACTAAACTGGATTCAAATATTTCTTTACTTTTCTCAAGCAACTCTTTTACAATTACTTGTACCAAAAAAATATGGCTGATGTAGAATTTCTCTGTTCTGTCTGAATGTTACTAATTGGTGATCAAGATTCACGAAAAAGAAGAGACAGATCTGTCTATTTATCTCACGCAAAAGAAAAACAAGTTCCACGAACGTTAAATAACACATCTTCACCAGCTCGCTTATTATCGCATACGCTTGTCGTTAGATCTAAAGGAAGATGTCGATATTGTAGCACGAAAGATTCCTCAATATTTAGTAAAATAAAATGCAGTGTTTGTGGCGTTTCACTTTGTGTAAAGAAAAGTAAGAATTATTTTTTGATATTTCATCAAAACTTTATGAAAATTTTCTAACTAACAAGTTTTAGTAACTGCATTTTCCACTGACGTATACAAAGATTCAATGAATCTATACGTTGCATGTCACATCAAAGTACGCACGAGTTATTCATGGCGTATATTGATGTCTAGGATAGATTTATCCTACGATTTACTTGGATTGACTCAGTAAAAAAACAATTTTTTTAATCAGAAAACAGTTCTTCATGTAAGGTATGTACAAAAAGTTCGCCAACATTTTGTAATCGATATATCTCTGCAACCACTGAAGTAATTTCAAACAGTAGATAGCCATTTTAAAGAGCATTTCAAACTGTACTTATGGTGTAAAAATGAAGATGATAGCTCAAGAAATGCGAGAGATATGCATGTGAGAATATTGTGCACCTTTTTTAAGAAAACTTTTTACATTTCTTTCAAAAATCTTTACAGTACATGTTTCTTCAATTTTCGATCATATATTATTCGTTAGAGAGAATCAAAAGTACCTCACTAGAATCAGAATTTCACGCTCTTTTCGAATATATGTCCGGATTTTTTTTCAGACTACTGGTTAGGTTTTTTAACAACAAATTCTTCAAACAACTAAACGCGATTTTTCTATAAAATGTTCTGTTCAATGATCTTACAGCAGAGAAAATGCTATTATTCGAACTCATATTTCAAGATATATCAAATGAATTTTATACCAAAAGAAAGCCCGTCGAAAATGGAGTTCAAGAGTATGATTGATTATTCGAAAGACAAGAGTAGGTCAAAGAACTATAGCAAGTTTCATGAGGTTTGACACTCACACGGTTAGATGATGTGTCACAAAAGCATAACATTCTGAAAAATCTTTTTATCTATAAGGTTTTGTAAAGCTTTCTTTGCTGATCATTTTGCTAAAAAACGTTTTCCAGTTTGAGTGATAGATACCAATACTAAAGACAAAATACGCAAAAATATATCGTGTCTATCGGTCGGAGTAGCCTGAAATTTTCGGTGTTTTGACTCTAGCATTGTTATTTATCGATCAAATTTCTAAATTTTTTTTGCGAAATCATCAGCAAAGAAAGCTCTACAAAGTTCAATAGCCAAAAACATTTTTCAAGAACTTTTATTTTTTCGCTAAATACTGACGAAAGGTCGACTAAAACTTGAAGTTTGCTATGGTTCTTTGACCTACTCTTGTCTTTCGAATAATCAATCATACTCTTGAACTCCATTTTCGACGGGCTTTCTTTTGGTATAAAATTCATTTGATATATCTTGAAATATGAGTTCGAATAATAGCATTTTCTCTGCTGTAAGATCATTGAACAGAACATTTTATAGAAAAATCGCGTTTAGTTGTTTGAAGAATTTGTTGTTAAAAAACCTAACCAGTAGTCTGAAAAAAAATCCGGACATATATTCGAAAAGAGCGTGAAATTCTGATTCTAGTGAGGTACTTTTGATTCTCTCTAACGAATAATATATGATCGAAAATTGAAGAAAGATGTACTGTAAAGATTTTTGAAAGAAATGTAAAAAGTTTTCTTAAAAAAGGTGCACAATATTCTCACATGCATATCTCTCGCATTTCTTGAGCTATCATCTTCATTTTTACACCATAAGTACAGTTTGAAATGCTCTTTAAAATGGCTATCTACTGTTTGAAATTACTTCAGTGGTTGCAGAGATATATCGATTACAAAATGTTGGCGAACTTTTTGTACAGACCTTGAGAAAATATTGGACAACAAACTGAAATATCGGTAGATATTTTTAAATCCACCATGTATGATTTTATTCATTTCTTATTTATCTTAAATTAAACTACACTCCATTTAGAACCGAATTCTTCCGAGAAGCTCTCAGGAAAAATAAATAAAACTTTTCTTGTTCATCATGTTTCACGACAGCATCGTCTTTAATTACTTCTGTATGCTAATAAGTGGTGGGACACCCCTAAATTTGACGACAATTATAGCAGGCGCGATTCAGTTTTATTATAAAACTTAATTTAGAAAAGGAGAAAAAACTTATATTATATTGTTAAATGTTCAATTTGTCTTAGCGTATGTACTTGTCATCTGCCTAAATGACATTAATGACGTGGTCGTCCAAATGAGAGCGTAAATTTCAATGCTTTCTTGTAGAATGTTCGATAGTCATTCCGGTATTCTTCTAAGCATTCATGATTGCGAATAAAATGAGAATTAGGATCATCGTCAATGACACGTATAACAGCTTCGATGACGCTCTTTAATGATGTTCTTGGAGTCCACCCGCGAGAAATTTCAAAAAACCAGCAATCGCATTTGTGTCTACTCCATTCATCAATATTTGGATGATAGAGCGGATCAAGAAACTTCACTTTAGGCGGCTTGAATGGCCATTCATGTGGCAGTGTGATTTCAATAAGAAATGAAGCATGACAGTATGGTTCAGTCTGTGGCAAAATTCGGCCTCGAATCATACGAGCATGTTCTGTATCAACGCTATGAATCAAGGATGTTCTATTGAAGCGAGGTGACAATTTACCGCTACTCCAAAATCCAGTTGGATCGACGTCCAGTATAAACTTGTTTTCGAATTCCAACTCTCCAAGTTGCTCAAGATTTTTAAACAGGCGTCTGCAATAGGGCTTACTATATCCTGAAATATTTATGTACATTCAGTTTATGTCAACATCGAAATTCGTGTTTCATACTGAATCTTGAGAATGAGAGCGAATGTTCCATTTATAAAAGGGATTTTGTGTACAAGGTTTGATTTCAAACTATCAAAGCATTCTGAGTTTCCTCTTGCGTAAAATCTCCTCACGACATGATTTTGGTCATTAAAAATGAATTTTTCGGAGAAAGGCCTCCAGAAGCTTACTCGACGGAAAAGAAACCTTAGAAACTTTCCTTGAAGAGCATTTTTTCACTGATGAGGGGTACATTCTCTAGTGTCTCATCACTTTTCAGTCTAAATTTTGAGTATCATGCAGGTCCTAATGATCTATGAATACCTGAATATTTTTAAGCACAAAGCCGTAGCCTTTCTAGTGAGAATAGTTTATCTTGCAGATTGTTGTAGGAAAGTAGGCTATACCTTCGAATGAATTCATCGGTGAATATTCTAAACTCGTGAATCGGCGTAGATTAGGGCATGCAGAGCGAAGTTCTTCATAGTCATGTGCCGTTTCCATATCCAAATGAAGAATACGAAGGGCAGGCGATCCCGACCATTTCTCACTTGCGGATAAAGTTCCAATGCCGACAGCTGTACATATCCAAAGTCGCGAAAAGCCATTAGATAATATCACTTCAAATAAATCCTGTACTGCATCCGTAGCATTTTTTGTATACGTAGTACTGGTCACTTGCGTCTCATCATTAAGCCCTAAATAAAAGATACATTCAAAGACTGAGCATTCAATTGAAACTCATTCCATCATCTTGCTGATGTGATTTTTTTTGTCTCTTGACTATCAACTTACTCGTCAATTGACTTAAACACTTATGATTGCGCCACACAAATATCTAATAGCATACAAAGTTTAGAGGATACAAAACACATTTACTGCGTAAAAATAGAAGTATGATGGAACTTGAATGTTGTGGGCTTCTTTTTTGAATCTATCTCCTTTACTTAAAAAATTTCATACCCTTGTTTCATAAATCTTTTATGAACAACTTACATTGCACACAGACATAGATATGAAGAATTTCAAGCATAGGAAAATGTTGTGGACGAATACTATCAAGTTGTGCAGATGTGACATATTTCAATGTGAGTGAACGTAAATTAATCAACGATGTAAAATTAACTGTTTCAGAGTTTGTAATAACTAGACGACGGATTTGAGCAGTAAACAAGTGTAAGAGATTGACAGTAGTGGGATCATTATACTTTACCACGTGACTTATACCAACTGCCGAGCCAATAATTGAGTCAAGGTAGAAATTGAGCCCAGAGAAAGCTTTAACGATTTCTTGAAGTGAAAAAAAATCGAAGATTTGTAAAACGATTTCAATCGGCAAGTGTTCGAGTGAAGTGCAGGGTGTATTCTGATTATTCATCAATGTAACTGCGATTGTGATGCAAACGTAGGATGTATTCTCATGTTATCTTTCTTTTTATATTGATAAGAAGCATTGCTGTTGATGTTGTTGTTGTTGACATAAAGACACTTATAAGTAGTAAAAAACCAGCACAGTATGCTGTTTATTTCTCTTTCTTAGAACGCAAGACGATATAATCGATTGTTATGGAAAAGATATACGATTATACATAGTATTAGACTAAATAATAGCATTCACTTTGGATGGAAAACAGAATATGACTTAAGCACAGTTCTGTAGACATGTTTTGATAAATGTTGAAGCACGATTAACTGTGAATAAATAAGAACAACATTTTTTTTTCTTCTCTTGATAAAGTATGTCTCCACGTGTCATGAAGTGACTGATGTGCATTTCATCAGAACACAATACAAAAAAGAAAAAGCCATAATAAACATCAGCAAAAGGTTATAGTACGAAAAGCTGTATTTTGTTGGCGTTATCTTCGTTTAGTTGCTTAGTTTGTTTCATGTTCAACCCATTCACTTACAAATCATATACTGGACGATGAAAATTTTTATAGTAACACTGGACAACAATACCATGTCCTTCGAAGTGGAACCTACAGACTCGATCGAACAGTTGAGACTTCAAATCGAGAACAACATGGACATTCGCCTTGATGCTCTAAGACTGATATTCAACGGCCACCAACTAGTTTCAAGTTATACACTCAATCACTATAACATCACAAATGAAAGTATACTTCATATTCCGTATGAATTTCGTAAGTGCAATGTCTATCATTCATTAGGTACGTACAATCATCGGAACTAAAATGAACTTAGAACCCATCAAAAACAACAAAAATAGTTAAAGACCTCAGAAAGCAAATTGATGTCCTCGATGCTCTGATGCCCTGCGAGAGTCTACGAAAGTTATCCAGCAAACAGTGTTGTTGTGAGTCAAAGTTGTAACTTCATAAATTTTTGTAGTTCTGAAAATGCACGTTTTAATCGATATACTTTCTAAGTCCTGAACGTTTTTGAAGTTAAAACCTTCGAAGTCAGTCAGATCTGACCAGGGTGGTCAGATCATCCGAATTTTAAAAGATTTCATCTTTTCACATCTTTACTTTACTGTGATCACTGGATAATTTATGTTATTTCGATGAATAAGAAATCATCAAATATAGAAAGCCTTTTTACCTGAAAAACTCGAATTTAAACGGCAGAAAGCTTTTGAACATAAGACGTTGAATGGGATGCAAGTATGTCCACGTCGTGAGTTCTCAATAATTGTTGCTTTTTCTTAGCGACGGAATTTAGGGATGCATCAATTTTTCGAATTTCTAAATGAACATCAGAACAGATTTTGTCTTGTGAGTTACGAGATTTTCCACGATGCATTATGTCACCTGTTTCCAGTTTTGAACGAGAGATTTTATCCAGAAGAAAGCAGAAGTTTTAAAATCTGTTATCGTTTATGTAATGTTCTAGGAATTAGTGGATTTCTAAAGGAATCCTCCAACATTGCAGATGCCAGCGAAGTATCCTCATTACGGCATAATCTTCAAGCTTGTTGGCTCGATAGTTTCATTTGTGGAAATAATCAACATCAACAGATAAAAGATCATTTTCAAAACATGTCAAAACTTATTTCAAAATGGCATTTTTTCAATTCCGCCAAGCAATTGCAAGATTACCTTCAAAACAATGCCAATGTCAAACTTATTATAATTATGTCTGGTCGATTCGCTCACACACTACTTGCACTCATATCTGAAATGGAAGCTTTGCATAGTGTCTACATTCTTACCCTTGATATCGATCGAAATAAGGAGACATTCAGAGAAGATCTCAAACTTAAAGGAATATTTAATACGGAAGATGCTTTGTATAATTAGTTACGCGACGATTTGTTTCAACTATTCTGGAACGAAGCATCACAGTTATCTATGTCCAATCACGATAATGAAGCTCGTGCATATTTTGATGAAGTCAAACGTTTATTGTTCTCAGATTGAGAAAGAACATATCAAGTGTTCGTTTGTAACACATACATATATATATACGGCTGTCCGGAAATATCGTGCAACTTATGTATTAGGTTGAAAATAATATTATTTCAAGGAGGTAATCCTCTAATTTCAAATAGAATACATAATGAATTTTATATCAAATGAAAGCTA
>JAJEKB010021564.1:849739-867954 GCA_022393335.1 Macrotrachela quadricornifera | reverse complement strand
TAGCTTTCATTTGATATAAAATTCATTATGTATTCTATTTGAAATTATAGGATTACCTCCTTGAAATAACATTATTTCCAACCTAATACATAAGTTGCACGATATTTCCGCACAACTGTATATATGCACCACATTTTTTTGCACGTTGGTTACATGTTTTTATAAACAGACGTACAGCTAAATGAGGATGATGATACTAGATAGAGAGAAATGATAAAATCGAAGTTTAATATTTGGTCCATATCATTTTCTGTATCGCTTTAAGATGAGAAAGAAAAAAGAAGCCAAGATAATTTTTCTTCCGTTCGTGTGTTATAATGACATGTGATAAAAGAAACAAAGAACATGATCATAAAGTAAATATTTAGTAAAAAGCAACAACAACATCATTGATGTTTTTTTTTTCCAACATACATAATCAAAACTTCGGTGTAATACATCTAAAATGAATTTGACATCATTACCAAATTCAATAATATTAAATTTATTTGAATATTTTTCACTTATTGAACTTTTTCAATATTTCTCTGGTCTCGATTCACATTTTAATAAATTACTTTATCAAGAATTTCAAAAATTTCATCTTGATTTGAGATTGTTATCAAAAAGAAAAATAAATGAAATATATCAAAATTATATTCCATCAATTATTAATCAAATTATTTCAATTCATCTTTCAAATGATAATGAAACTCCACAACAGATTGAATCCTTTATGTCTCGTGATGATTATAAACTTCATCAATTTCTTAATTTACAATCGATATCAATATCAAATCTTCAATGTAAACAAACATTGGAAAAAATCATAACGGAATGTTCTAATCTCCCGTATTTAACACATTTGACTTTAAATGGATGTACCATTGAAATGAATGAAAGTGATAAACAAGATATCAATAATAAAATACGGAGTTTATCAAAACTTTCATATTGTAATATAAATATCGATTCTCATACAAAAAATAACTCTTCAAGTTCATCAGTTATTTCTAAATCATTAAAAAATTTAATTATTTCAAATAATATTTTTTCTTTATCAAGTTTTGCTGATTTATATCGACAAACATCTAATCTTCGACACCTTTCTACCTGGTTTACAGTTGAATATTATGAATCAAAAATATTAAAACCAATGTATTCAATAACTCGATTAAATATCATGTTTTATGGTCTACAGGATATGTTAGAACATCTTTTACAAAATCTTCCAAATTTATATAAATTAAAATGTAATTTAAATCTTTATATAAATGGAAATGAATGGGAAAATATTATGAAAAAATTTTTACCAAAATAAAAATATTTCAAATAAAAATGAGATATATGCCATCGAATAAGGAAAATAAAGAAAATCAATTAAATGAAATAATTAATTCATATCAAACAGATTTTTGGATTAATGAACATCAATGGTTCGTTCGATGTCATTGGTATACAACTGATGAAAAAGAACTATGTAGTTTTATCGATGTATTTACTGTACCATATGCATTTGAGAGTTTTTGGGAAGATAATATTTGTCTTTTAGCAAAATCAACGGTTTTATATGATAAAAATTATTTACAATGTCCTTGTGTAAAGACATTAAATTATGGATCTTCATCTTTTACAGATCCAATTCGATCTCGTCTTCGTTTTAATAATCTTCAACATCTTGGAGTTGCATTACCTTAAAATGAACGATTTTTCTTTATTGTTTCAAAATTTGATCAACTTAGATCTCTTTTTGTGTACATCGACGAGAACAAAAATTTCAATAATATTCAATATCAACTACAAATTATACTTGATCAAGCACCTCGCCTCTATTCACTCGAGTTTAGTACTTGGGCACGATCTGATTCTGAACCACCATTTACAGGATTACATAGTGATTCAATTCGTCGATTGGATTTAATACGATTCCATTTTAATGGTCAAACTTATTATTTTGATGAAAAGGAATGTATTCAACTGAGTCGTTCACCTTTAGGTATTCAATGCGAAGTTTTGGTCATAACGATTAGAAATCGAAAAAATATTCTTCATCTTATTAATAATATGAAAAATCTTCGATCATTATATGTTCATTGTATTGATCATTATTGGCCAGAAAATGGTTCAGTAGAATCTGCAATGGATGAAGTTGTTCAATGGTTGTATGAACAATTACCACCAACATTCACAGTGACAAAATCTCAAACTGATAGTGTCGGAATTCATATATGCATTCACTGAAATTTATCTCATTTTTTTTATTCCAGTTTTTTATCATCTTTCTAATTCTTTTATCGATTATCAATAAACAAGATTTGTTTCAATAAATGCAGTAATCTGACGTGAGTTGCCCAGCTCTAAGCGAGAGAAAGAAAATCATCATTAGATTCGAATAAAAACACAACTCTTAAGTGGATGATGAAAAACATTTTCTAAGTAAAAGCAAACACCAATCCACTGTTTTACAGAATAGGAAGAATAAAGAAAACAGATGCCATTCTTATGATGTTGTACTCAATATAAATGGTTAAGATACTTTACAAAGTCGAAGAAAAATGAATTTATGTTGTTCTTTTTATTCTTTTATCAAAGAAAACAATCACTTTTTTACAGCAGCTGCCTGTTATTCAACTTTCTTTTCCCTTTTCAAAAATGGCGACTAAGGTCTACACTATACAATCAAGCTATGCGTCGCAAGCTCCGTCGACTCATCACTCGTCATCATCTCAAATGTTTGATAAACCGCCGGAGAGACCACGTTCAAGCAGGGAGTAAGTCCGACACGCTTTTTTCTCTCTAGGCGTATCTTTGTAATTTCGACACACTGTTTTAGTAAACGGAAGAAATCAAAGATCTTGCGATGTGGGTTTTTCATATGTCTATCAATCTGCATCTGCTTAGGACTTGTAGCTGCTGTCATCGGACCACTTATTCCGTCACTGATGAGCTCAGGTAATTATTGTCAAAAGGCTTGTGAGTGTAATATGTTAGTGAAACGCAATATATCTCCATAAGGAAATACGTTTCCTAGTGGTTTTTAAAGAATTGTCAAAGATAGAAAGAACTGACTGATTAGTTCTCATTAGAGATGCCCAGTTTCAGTAAACCGTTCATTGAAAACTCATTCAGTGAACTTACTGAAGACAAATAAGTGACAAGTTCTAAATGCTATGTATAAAAAATCTTGAATTCAACAGATCATAGATGGTGATATGAAGGTTAAAAGTTGAAAACTAATTGTGTGATGGTCAGATCAAGTCAATCAAAACAGGCGTTGGATAAATCCGTAAACACTACACTTTGGATACATATGACGAGACATACAAGCATTTAGATGCAGTTTGTCCGCACGAAAACGACCTGTTTTGCAAAGCATACAATAACCACATTCTAAGTCGACTTTCAAATGAATGATTGTACGACTTTCTAGCCAAATCATTTAAGAAAATGTATGCTAAAGCAGTGAATATGATTTAAGATCCTCTGAGTAATTCTGTTTTCCATAAATCCTTGGAATTCAAAAACCAGAATATTATTATTCGTTATTTTTAACAGTGACAACTACTACGACTGTTCAGGCAATTACTACGACTGTTCAAACAATTACCACCACACGTAAGTTTCTAGTAGTTTTTTGAGTGACGTTGCCGATACTATAGTTCTTTGTATTCTAGTTGTACGATGGTGCACAATTTGTAGTTCATCTACCTATGCTTCTACGTGCATTAGTTGCTACCTGACGAACTACAACTGTACACTCACTTGTGGTAGTTGCGGTTGGGGAAGTGGAAGTTCAGGTGGTTGGGTTACAAGCCTTACTTGGAATGTAACACGTAATGTTTCAATAGTTGACAGCTGGGGATCGCTGGCTATTGGAGGTTATTGCTGAGTGAACAGAATATGACTACTTGTATTCATCAATATTTATACTCATTCTATTGTCCAAGTTATGTGATAATAAGGTATGGAAAAAAAGTTCACAGAACTTTTAAAATTGATATATCTCCGCAAATACACAAGTGATTTTAATGAATAAATACTCATTTTAAAGAGAATTTGAAGCTGTATATATGATGTAACAATGATGGTGAGAGCTCAAAAAAGAAGGGAGATATGCATGTGAGAATATTATGCAACTATTTTTAGGAAAATTATTTACACATTTTGCAAAAACCTTTACATTAAATACAAGAATCAGTATTTCACACTCTTACCAACTATATGTTTAGATTTTTTCTCTGACTCATGGTTGGGTTTATCAAGAAGAAATTCTTGAAGGAACTGAAGCCGACTTGTGTACAAAATGTTCTGTTCCGAAATCTTATAAGTTAGCAAGATAATATGATTCCGACTCATATTTCAAGATATATCAAATGAAAGTCCGTCAAAAACGGAGTTAAGGAGTATGACTGATCATTCATAAGGGAAGAATGAACTATAGAATTACAGCAAGTTTCATGTAGTTCGACACTCACACGGATGGATAGTCAATGATAAAAACGTATAATTCCCAGAAACTTTTTTATCTATGGGACTTTGTAGAGCTTTCATTACTGATCATTTCACTAAATTTTTTTTTCAGTTTTGTCAATAAATAACAGTGTTAAGGTCAAAATACCCAAAAATATCCTACCCGTATTGGTCGGAATAGTTTGAAGTTTTCGATATTTTGACCCTAGCATCCTTATTTGTCGATCAAATTTGTAAATTTTTTTTTACCGAAATGATCAGCGTAGAAAGCTCTACAAAGTTCAATAGACAAAAACATTTTCCGAGAACTTTTTTTTTTGATCCAATTATACGACTAAAACTTGAAACTTTCCGTATTTCTATAGTTCATTCGTCCCTTATGAAAGATCAGTCATACTCCTTAACTCCGTTTTTGACGGACTTTCATTTGATATATCTTGAAATATGAGTCGGAATCATATTATTTTGCTAACCTATAAGATTTCGGAACAGAACATTTTGTACACAAGTCGGCTTCAGTTCCTTCAAGAATCTTTTCTTGATAAACCCACCCAACCATGAGTCAGAGAAAAAATCTACACATATATTTGGAAAGAGTGTGAAATGCTGATTCTTGTAGGGTACTTTTGATTCTCTCGAATGAATTGTATATGATCGAAAACTGACTAAATATTTAATGCAAAGGTTTTTGCAAAATGTGTAAATAATTTTCCTAAAAATAGGTGCATAATATTCTCCCGTCTATATCTCTCTTATTTTTTAAGCTCTCACCTTGATTGTTACATCATAAATACGGCTTCAAATTCTCTTTAAAACGAGTATTTATTTATTAAAATCGCTTGTGTATTTGCGGAGATATATCAATTTTAAAAGTTCTACGAACTTTTTTCCATGCCTTACTTCGGTATTTATCTCAAAGATTGTTACCGTCATAATCTGTTGTGTCAATAGAGCGCGCTGATCCTTTTTTTTGCTTTATACTTACTCTTATATTTCATTTCTCTTCTCATCTTTCGATTATTCTGAACCTAGTCTGTCAAACTTCAAATAATGTTTTCCCTTTTTTTAAAATATTCTTTGCTCTAAATGTTATCAACTTCACTTTGCGTTTTATTTTTTGTTTTTTTTGTGTTCTATTGTTGATTAAAGGAAAAGTCAATTAGAAGCAAAATCAGCTCTCTCCGAAAATATCGATTTTTTTCTCTACTGAAAGGAGAGTTATACGTCGAGCAGATGTCAAAAAAAGTGAGTTGATGTTCGTTCGTTCGTGTGTTCATGTGTTCGTGTGGTGTAGTTTGGTTCAGTAAGATTATTTTTGGTCAGGATTTCGACCAATAAGGCTTTTTAACACTTTGGGGTGAGTGGAGCTACCATGATATCGATATTTCACCTAAGCAACTAGAATTTTCAATTGGTCACGTATCAATTCAACAGAAGTTAAATCAATACAGAGTTAATTTTTGTTTTTGTAGTTGGTTGATATTGGAGTGAATGGTTGTAAGTTGTGGATATTGTTGCTATCGTAAAAATGATTCGAAATAAAGAGTAATGAAGTTTTATATACACTTACTTACAACAGGCCACAACATAACTGTGACAGACCACGGCATAGCTACGTTAGCCCATCGCCTAAGAACGACAGACTATACTATTACTACAACAGTCGATGGCATTACTACGACAAACCACCGTATAGTTGATACTCGAATGCATATAGTGACATGAAATTTACTCTCATCAAAAGTCGTCGGTGTTCCACAATCAGCAAACAATCACACTTAGTCAAGAGATCTTATACTTTTGACAAGGACTGTATATAACACTATCTATGTATCCTATCGAAATTACCTCAAGTCCTGTCTGGATTCGTCATAAATTACCAGTACCTCCTCTATAACCATCAAATAGAGATGAAAACTTACGACGGCAAATACAATCTCAAAACGTCCGATTCACTGATGAATTGGTCAAAGAGTACTTTGTAAAAAATAACAGTTTAATACAAAAGCCTTGTCTTTTCTTCAACATTACATAAACCTTGTAAGGGTTTATAGACATCACATATACGGAAAAATCGTTGATGTGATCGTGGGTTTTTGAAGCGGACCATTCTTGAGACTTTAAAGGGTTTTTGTTCATCATATCTTTAGATTAACGTTCGTTCAGCTACGATACAGGGTACAATAATCCACGCTTCCGAGGAAATCGAATTTGCAAATACGATCCAGGGAATAATGCTGTACGGCTCCAAAAGTAGGGTTATTCCAAATACTATTGAGGGAACAGTAACGCACGGTTTCATCAAAAGGGTTTTTGCAAATACTGTCTAGGGAATTATAATCCACGACCACAACAGAAGGATTTTCCAAATACTTTTGAGGGAATAGTAATCCACGATTTCATCAAAAGGGTGTTGTATTCTTCGATTAAGGAAGGATCAATATACCGATGACCATGAAAGGTTCTATGTTCTTCGGTTGAGAGTACATTAAACTACTGATGGTCACGAAGGGTTCTGTACTATTCCGCTAAGAGTAGATCAATACACGGATGGTCCAGAAAGGCTTCGTATTCTTCGATGAAGGGTGGATTAATCGACGGATGATAAAAAGGGTTTTGTATTATACGATTACGGGTATGTCAATCTATGGATGATAATGAAGGGTTCTGTGTTCTTTGGTTAAGGGTATATTGATCCGCGGATGGTCATGAAGGGTTTTGTGTACATCGGCTAGAGGTAGATCAATCAACGGATGATCACAAAAGGTTTTGTGTCCTTCGATTAGAAGTGCATCAGTTTACGAATGATCAGTAAGAGTTTCGTATTCTTTGATTAGCGGTAGATTGATCTACGCATGATCACAAAGGATTTCATGTTGGAGACCCAAGGATAGTGTTGCGTATGTTTCGATACATGGAGTCTATGGTATGAAAGTGAGTTAATTGCAGTCACTTTTTCGTAATAGTTCGGGACATCGTGGGATTTCTCTCAAGAATTGAGTGTGTTATGTATCAACAGTGACTTCTGGAAGATTTTTTTTGTCACAGTCGTTTGCGGTGAGGTAGTAGTTCACTTAGATGATATGGATAATAATGATGAAAGATCCTTCTATTACAAACATATTCAAGATAATATTTCTCGAGTTTTTATTCATGCCAATTGGGAAATCTCTTCTCGTGCTCTTTAACTGTTCCTTTTAGGCACCAAAATTTTCATACTTTTATTTTGTCTGTGAAAAGTGTTCATTTCTTCTTTATAACAAAATTTAGATAGATGTCTTGCAGCACTTCTCAAATGAGTGCTACAGAATGATATCCTTCACGTCACATTCACGCGTAAATCAATTCTTCGTCAATTCTTAGTTTAGCTACAGTTAATGTAATTCTTGATGTTAGAACTTTCGTGGCTACTCGACAAGTAGAATTGTCTCGATTAGCTGCATTATCTTTTGAACAGTGTCGTGCACAACACAAGATTTCATTGTGTTCTGAAGCGATTAAAGCTCTCAGGTATTGGAAGACTTTTATAAGCCGTAGGAAGTCTCAATCATTTAGTATCCTAGAGTAAGAGTAATGTTGTAAATATTAGGAAACTCACGAGACTTCGAAACTTTTCAGACAACTGTAAGAGTTTCTACGAAGCAAAGTAATCTTCGTTAAGATCAAGGATTATCGATCTAACATTTTAATGTAGTGAAGAAAGGAGTTTTTCATCTAGTTAGGTTTTAGGTAACATGGTTTGGTTTTAATCAATTCACCTCGATAACACTACGTTAATTAATGTAATATTCAACATAACCTGCGATGTAAAAGTAATTGCCGAAATGCCGAGACATGATTCTTCACTTAGGAACATCGCAGAGAGTCAAATTCTTTTTTATTAAAAAGAGCAAGATCTGAACTACAACTTTGTACCAGTCATTTTGTTTCAGAACATCAACGTGAAGGAAGAAAAGCCCAAAACCACATACCTCTAAAAAAGTTCTTGCAACTTTGTCAGAGAATAGTATCATTTTTTTCATTTCTACTAAATTTTTTAATACCAGAAAACGATGAAGAAATACTTTCAATGGTAGTTTTTATAGCGTAAAAGGTGCTCTTTGCAGTCGTGTATTAAAAGTTAAACTTGCTTCTGATTGTAATAGAAACACGTTGCTTTTTCTGGAAGAGACTGAACAATTCGGTTAATCTCATTACCTGTCCATGTTGAAGTGATAAAAAATACTTATTGAACTGTTTTTTTTTGTTAAGTTCCTTAAATCTCACAGATCCCAAACGAATGCTGCAAAACAAATCGATTTTATGCATGGTTTCTCGAGACGGTAGCCGATATTCTTTTTGGCTAATAGTTCTTGAAAAAAAGATCCTTTTTACGAAAATTCCAGATTTCAAATCTTTTCGATCAACGAGCTTAGAGTGACTCTAAAATATTTTAACAAGGCTAATTCTGATTAAAAAATTTTACGCGCTACACTCTAATGTTTTTTTGTGAAAGTTTAGCCTAAAATAACCTAGAAACACACGTTTTCCAATCGTCAAAAAAGTTGCAAGAACCTTTTTAGAGGTGTATGATTTTGGGCTTTTCTTCCTTCACGTTGATGTTCTGGAACAAAATGACTGGTACAAAGTTGTAGTTCAGATCTTGCTTTTTCTAATAAAAAAATTGACTCTCTGCGATGTTTCTAAGTGAAGAACCATGTCCCGACATTTCGGCAATTACTTTTACATCGCAGGTAATATCAAACAATTATATTGCAGTGTAATGTTGGTGTACTCACCAAATCGTTCTTTCCTAAAAGCTAAGTGCTTTTTTCACCATAGTTGAGGAGCAAGTGTCAGAAGTTAGCATCACCTTGTTATCCAGGAATTTATCTCGCTTAGTTTTAATCAAATAAAGTAACTTCCTCTTTTTCGTTGATTACGAATGATATAATCGCTTCTCTTTTCTTTCCTTTTCGTTTAGTTAAAAAGAAGATACTCCTTGATTTATTTTATGGAATGAATTAATGCATCCATAGATATATGAGAACATTCACAGTTCATTATTTTTTCGTTTATGTTGAGAGAAAAACGTCTCTGTCTTATTGTGAGATTATCTACACTGACCGCGCATAGTGTATTCTGCCTTATCACACAAATTCTTGTTCTTTCATTTAGTTGCTTTTGTTCAATCTGAATGTAGAAACACGCTTCAACTTTTCTTTTTAATCGATATGTCAAAATCAACTCTTTTCTCCTTTGTTTCAATTCTGATTCAATTTTCATTCGTTGAGATAGAGAAGGACATTTTAATCTTTTTTGCCACTTGCAGCATAGAAATAGACTTATATTTTCTCATTTATTCGCGTCATAGAGAGTGTTTCACTTTTAGTTTGTCAATTATCTACAATGAAGTATAGTTTTTTGCTAAATTGACACATAAATATAGGTATTTTGGTTTCTTTTTTAGTTGATATCTAGAAGTAGATTCTTTTGTCCTGCCTTAACTTAAGCACAATAACGTCGCTTGTTCTCAGTTTCGTAAATATATATCCGAAGTGAATTGAATTTTCCGATGCATTAAATCCTACCTGAAGTTTCTCTCTTGTCGTTCAATAGAGTTATGAAGAAAATTCTCCTTTTTCTGTTTAGTTAAGTCATTTAAATATATTCTTTTTTTCCTTTATTTTGGATAGAGAGGAGAGTTTTATAAACTTATAAAAAAACCATCGTTATTTTTCTCTTCAATTCGAAAACAGTGTTTCATACTTTATTGAGTTCACATATAGAAATAGCCTCAGCTTTTTCGTGAGCTGGAGGATGTAAGAACCACCTTTATTTCCGCTATATAATTTTCATTTCATGAGAACATAGAAATCACTTTTTCCCTTTAGTTCAGATCTGCCAATCAACTATTTTTGATCTTCATAAGGTTTCGCTGTTAGGTTTTAATTCACTTTTAACTCGTGACTTTACGTATTTCCTAAGACTTAAAGAGTCGTGCCCACATCGGAAAAGATTCATGGCTATCGATGATCTATATTGAGAATCAGTAGTATTTCAATCCTAATCATAATGATCATTTGAAAGATGACTAATGGCATAGATTATTGTTGAGTGTTAACATTTTGAAGCGTTTATTGGTATATTTGTATTTATTATTAGATATTACCGAAGTAAAGAACCCAGTGTTCGTGGGGAAAAAAGTATTCTTTGTTTTAACAGGTATTCTTGCTAAAATCTTCGCTTTAATCTCTTGTAATTATAGTGAGCACCCCAATTAATGATAGCGAGAACTGTGTAAGTGTTACTTGTTACACTGATAGCCTTTTCTTCCATGATTTTCAACTGTTCATTTACACAGTATTCTGTAATAAATCCAGACATATGAGAAAATAGTTTGGATTTGCTGCCATTCAGATCATCACTAGCAGTCATATTTCTTTAGAACGGTCATTATCGTTATGGTTAGAATGATATCCATTTCCACTGAAAGCCAATAATAATCATCTACTTTTTCTAACACAGATTTAATTCATTATGCCTTACAAAATACACAAAATCACGACTTGACAGAGAGTGTTCATCTAAAAAAATTCTTTGCTAAGTATAACATAGGGAAAGAGTCAGTTTTGCCAATAAGTAAGATATATCGTTCAATGCTTTATGCTTCTCTCGGCTAATGTACAAACACAGATTTCTTTCCTTTTAAATACTCGAATTATAAGCGCCATTTCTTCGTCAGATATGACATAGAAATATATTCTGATTTTTTCGATTACGCCGTCTGTGAAAACAGTTTCTTAGTTTGCGTGACGCTGAAAAATACCAAAAATTCTTGTTCCTTCGCTAAATTTCAATGCAAGATAGAACTTGTTCTTTTTCTTGAGAATGACATGACTCAAATCGGGTTTCGATCTTTCCAAGGTTCCTATTGAAATATATACACTTTTGCTTTTACTCATTTTGATCAGCAGTAGTACTGAATTTGTTATGGCAGATGAGTTCTAGACGAAGCATCTTACCATAGGAATAATAGTCTTAAAGATCGAGAGATAAGCCTTAAATTACGGTAGGTCCTAAAGTTTTGTTTCGTTGCAGACGGTAGGAGCTCGGAATGACTTTAAGATTTAGCAAAGGTTTAATGCTACAGTTTAAGAGGGATTCATTTTTCACTTGTTTGCATTTTCCTTTCTTTTGATTTTTTTTGTGGATCATAAACTGACTATAATGCAAAACGAATGAAAAACCAATTCCTCTTAAACTGTAGCATTGAATCTTTGCTAACTTTTAAAATCAGTCCGAGCTCCTACCGTAACTTAAGGCTTGTCTCTCGATTTTTCGGACTATTATTCCTATGGTAAGATGTTCCGTCTAGAACTCATCTGCCGTAACAAATCCAGTACTATTGTCGATCAAAATGGTCAAAAACGCAAACCTAAATAATAAGGCGCACGGGGATCCTAGTTAGGAAAGATGTGTGATAGATGTGCCTTTCACTTGCGAGGTAACGTTTTTAACTAAGACTGCTCTTATCTTGTAGAGTCCAATTAGTCATGAAATATCGTAAGTTGATTCATCTCCATAGCGCTTTTAGATGAAGTTTTGACCATTTTAATGATTTTTCGACTTATAGCATTATGTAAATCGCTATAGAGAATGAGAGAATTTCGATCTCAGGTTTTTGTCCATAAAGAGGACTTACGACCACTAGTATGTTATAAAAGTTTCAGATAAAATGAATGCATCCTTCTTAATATAATGAAATTCAGAAAAAAGACTATTTTTCAAGAGAAATTTTAACTTCGTGCAAAAAATAGTGTTTGTTTTGAATTTCATTATATTAAGAAGGATGCATTCATTTTATCTGAAACTTTTATAACATACTAGTGGTCGTAACTCCTCTTTATGGACAAAAACCTGAGATCGAAATTCTCTCATTCTCTATAGCGATTTACATAATACTATAAGTCGAAAAATCATTAAAATGGTCATAACTTCATCTAAAAGCGGGCTATGGGGTTGAATCAACTTAGGATATTTCATGACTAATTGGACTCTACAAGATAAGAGCAGTCTTAGTTCAAAAGCTTTTTATTACCTAAAAATGTTTCCTCGTTAGCTGTAATAATAGTCATTCTCGCAAATCTGTTGTTCGATATCCTTACAGCAGATGATACACCTAAAAGGTGATCAGAAAGTTTCGACCTCTCTTAGTAAATCAATAGTATTTATGGTAAATTTATATATGGTTAATTGATCAAATTATGTGATCTTGTAGAGGAAGAGTAGAGCTATCATCTGAAAAAAATATCTCGAAATACTCAAATGTAAGATAATGTTATGGCTATTTTACTAATCATTGGTGAATATTTTCGTTTTACACTTTTCTCAAAAAATATTTAAAACGTGTTTTTTGATATGATATCTAAATGATTTGTAAGTTTATTATAGATATTTTGAACTTACAAATCATTTAGATATCATATCAAAAAACACTTTTTAAATATTTTTCTCAAAAACTGTAAAATGAAGATATTCACTCGTGATTAATAAAATAACCATAACATTATCTTACATTGGAGCACTTCAAGATATTTTTTCAGATGATAGCTCTACTCTTCCTCTACAAGACACATAATTTGATCAATTAACTATATATAAATTTGTCATAAATACTATTGATTTACCAAGAGAGGTCGAAACTTTCTGATCATCCTTTAGAATATCCCTCCGAATATCCTTGAGAGTAGATGATAGGTCTAGTATACTCCTTCAGATACCCTTGAGAGTAGATGGTAGAACTAGCATACCCTTTCAGAAACCTTTCAGATACCGTGGAAGATGTTAGATATCCTTTCTAAAACCGTTTCCGTGTATATACACAGCTCTTAAACGGTTCGCTGAACTTTTGGAAGCGAATTTGAATGAGTTCTTAACTCTCATATACTCTTTAAAAAGGTTTTTGAAAGTGCAACGAATAATAACTCCTTTAAGGGTTTATTAGTTCTTAATACCCTTTCATAAACGTTTGTAAACGACTTCTATTATGCTTAATAAATTTCGTAAAACCCTGTCCAATATCCTTTTTGAGGGTTTTTTGTTTTAATATACGTTCAAAATGATGGTTTGTGAGATATTCGAAAGGGTTTAGAAAAGGTTACAATACGGTTTAGAAGGGTTTATTATTCGTTGCACTTCCAAATACCTTTTTAGGGTTTTGCATTCTGCTGTTATTTTTTTCAGTGCAGGCTCTTTCATTTTATGTACAATCTAATTGAATTGGAGAGCAAAAGATGTAGAGGAATATAAACAACCTCTTACGCGTTATCGTTCTATTTAGCCATAAAAATATTAAAAATGTATTAAATGTATTGTTTTTTCATTTTCTTAGTTGCATCAAAGCATTTTTTAAGCGTTTTAAACCTTCAACGAGCAATGTTTCTGTGAGGGAGAATACGAATCGAAACCAACCTGGTTGCGAACAAGCCATACTGTAGCCGCTGCTAACGAATAAACCACAATTAAACAAATGATCGAACAGACGATCTTCTTCTTCGAAAGTTATTTCATCCATAAATGCACGAAGATCTGCCCAAACAAAAAATCCCGCATGACCCTCATGTACTCGAATTCCCATTAATTCAAATTCTGCTTTAATACGCCGATATTGTTGAGAAAGGCGTGTTCGACTCAGTTCAATATATGAGCGAATCCATTCTCTATCAGCCAACATTGATGCTAATGTTGCTTGCACAGAACGTGACGGTACCAAAAGAAAATTAAATCCATTAGCAAGAGAACATAGTTCAGATACACCTGCATACATAACACCAACATGTGCTCCACTTATTGCGAAATCTTTACTGAACGACCAAACAAAATGAGTACGCGCCGGATCAGGTAAATCATAGTTCAATATCGATTGAAAACGTTTTTGTGTACTAAACATACTGAGTGCATAAATTTCGTCGACAATAACATGCAACTGTTTCTTAGCAGCAAATTCTAGTATGGGTCGAACAGTTGCCTCATCATAAACGTCGCCAAGAGGATTGTGAGGATTTATTAAAATAATAATACGTGGGCGAAGACCTTGATCAATAGCTTCATTATAACCACGTTCGAAGATTTCAACGGAAAGACGAAATTTATCCGTGTCTTGTTCGAGTAACGGACATCGAAAGATTTGATTGCTAGTTAGTACTGAAACATGGTGATCAATCATGGTATAGTAGGGCGATGCAATTAGGATGACATCCTCTGGCTCGGCTAAGAGATATGTGTAAACAATGAATCCACCAGATGCTCCACTAGTGATAATAACTCGATCAGGTGTCAACTTTTGTTTTTCTATTTGGAGATGTTCTTGGAAAAATTGACATACTTCTATTCGGAGTGATAGCTCGCCAACTGGATGTCCATAATAATTCATCGGTGCCAACCATTTTTGTATAGTGTTAAGTTTATTAACGATTTCGGTTTCGCAGAGCATATTTTCGGCAACACCCATATTGACAATGCCGTTTGGATTCGTCTTTTCATCGTACTTGTTATCCATCATACGCATGTAGTAAGGAACGAGATGCGCTTCAGCACCATTCAGAGTTCGAGCACGTGATGAGAATAAGTCTTTGTATTTCATCTTATATATCTGAAATAAAACGTGTCAGATACGCTCTCTTAAAGCCCTAATCACATTAGAGACTTCTCTTTAATAAATGACATACAAAAAGGATTACAAAGCCCTTATGTTCATTGTATTCTTACTTAATTTTTGTAGGTAGCATATGATTTTGGCAATCTTGTATTCATCTATAGTAAATTTGGTTGTTGACAACAACTTTCTTCTACGATTTAGTCATCTTTCAGTACATAATAGTGCTATCAATCAACTGAAAGTCTACCTTTGAATACTACGCACGGTATATTCCTGCATTTTCGAATTCATGAGTTAGTTAAACAGGTTTGAAATTTTTCATTAAGGTACTCTTAGCGGAAAACATTTTTTTACGAATAATGTGTCTTTTTCTTATGAAACCAATACCACATTTTTAGATCGTATCAAGTTTTTATCGTTTGATTCATCGTATTTCTCAAAGAACACTACCCATCATTTACTGTCTTGTCTAGTGTTCAAAGATTCTGATTAATTTTATTGTGGAAATAGGTGAAAAAAACTCGAATTAACTGGTTCACTAATAATGTATTGAATAGAAAAAGACTGGAGCTGGTAATTATCGTTGAGAATATGAAAAAATATGAGTTTTTATAAGGACATAATACAAGAAATCTCTATAACTTGTGAGCGATAAGATAGGGTAGAAGATCTTCAATTAAAAAAAAACGTTTTTTTACTGTTTAAACGATAGTGAATAACTGTGATAAATATGGACCCATTGATCACTAAATCAATAGTTTTTCATAAATTTGATCTATAGCAGATGATTCTGTTTAAAAAACATATACAATTCAATATATAACAACCATCATTATTCATATCAAACGCATTATTTCCAAGCAGTTAAGAAAGTGTAAGCTATCTATAAGTATTGAAAAAAATCGAAAAACAATAGATGTATCATAAGAAAATATTCTTTTATTTTTTGTTGATATCTTATAAAATATATAGTAATAGATCTCATTTAGTTTTCGAACACTAGAAACTTTTAATTTCTAGCAAGTAGAAAAATTTATCTTAGAAAATAAGATTTTATCCATTCTTAAAACATAACACATAAAATAAAGTATTTTACGTAATCCTCAAACTGTTCATTTTCAGAAACTTATTTTATGTAACATTGTCTATCTTAGAATGTAAACTCTTTGGGTGAACAATTACTTCACGGTTCTATTCACTGTCTCACTTCATCGCATACTTGATATCATTTACTGATTGAAACTTTTTCTATTTGGATCTCTTAACAATTGCTATTTCTATTAGCGAAACTTATCAAGATGAACGACTCGAGAATTATGCAAAATACTTCATTTTATATGTTATGTTTTAAGAATGGGTAAAATCTTATTTTCTAAGATAATTTTTTCTACTTGCTAGAAATTAAAAGTTTCTAGTGTTCGAAAACTAAATGAGATCTATTACTATATATTTTATAAGACATCAACAAAAAATAAAAGAATATTTTCTTATGATACATCTATTCTTTTTCGACTTTTTTCTATACTCATAGATAGTTTAGATTTTGTCAACTGTTCAGGGTGATGGGTCTACCTTGTATATATTAAATACGCAACAATAATCTTCTCGAATTTTCATTCCTAGCTGCAAAATGTAGATTCTTCTAAACACTTATAAAAGCATATAAACTTAGTTTTCACGCTAAGCGTAATAATGAAATAGTTTTATTCTTCTAAGAATGAATGAATGAATTAGTAAAAACAAACGAGAAATTCTGAATGAACAAATACTCTAGGTAAAAAGATGATGCTTTATATTTATTTTATCTTACTGAAATTTTAGAATGATAGAATACTGATGTATTTCTAATCTGTGCGTTGCAAACCCTATTCTGTTTCTATTCTTTAACTATTACTTAATCTAGATAAATAAAACCTTTTATAACTAAAATTGATGAAAACTAAATTCTTTGCAATACCCAATACTACATTTTATTCATCTCCAGTTCTCGTAACATGTCGCCTCATATTCTTGTAACAGTAGCTACCTGTTAACAACAATAGCAATTTATGATTTTTTTGCATTAGAATGCATCAACTTCGTTCGTAAAACGAGTAGTAATTTAGATTGAATTCAAGAATCTTATCTTTCTGTACATTCATAAATATCTTACAGACAATGTGCATTTATAAGCATTTGGTCTGATGAAATGAAGCGCATTGCGAACATGCAATCAAAGTCAAAAAAAAATGAAAAAAATTGAGGATGACGAAACTAAAAATGATTGGATGAAATTTCTACTAGGGATCGATTCAAATCCCCTAATTATGGGAAAATCGAATTACTTCTGTCTGGTGAAGCATATTCGAGTTATGAATAAAAAAGTAATATAGGTGGCGCTAGCTTTTAAAAAACCTATGAAATGCTTGATCGATTACAATAAATTCTATTTTTCCTAAAGTCAGAGATGTCAGATTTATATCATGTGGAAACCCCATTCTATGATTATGAATTTCATTTCACTCAAAAATTTTGTCTTTGATTCCATAACTTATGCATTTTTTATCATAGACAATATTGAACAATTCTTATCGTGTGAATAAATGAGTGTTGCCTGAACATATAGAGTAGATAGAGGCTATTATGAACAACTTTTTTTTATTTGACTTTGAAGTTTAATAATTTTTTTATTTTTTAACAGTTTTAAAAACGGAAAACACAGAAATGTAGCTTGAAGTGCTCTCTACACGCCTGTCTAAAAATCTTTGAAAAATACCTTAAGGAACTGGTTAAGCACCTATTTTGCCAGAAGCACCATCCATTTGTTCATGATAGCCCCACTCGGGGCTATTATGACCATATGCTTTAATAAATGGGGCTATTATGAACATTCAATCAAAATAGCTGGAAAAATTGACTATCATTCTAAATCACTTTTCTTACTAATTAATTAAGATTAATTAGTAATTTTTGTATCAGCAGATAGATCATCTCTCACACTACAATCGGTAACGTTTACTCATCTACAACTTTTGTTTTGACATACTAATAGTTAAATTACTATTATTTAAAGCAACTGTTATTGTTCATAATATCCCCACATGGGGCTATTATGAACATATGCTGTATGTAATGGAGCTATCCTGAA
>JAJEKB010021564.1:761312-834739 GCA_022393335.1 Macrotrachela quadricornifera | reverse complement strand
ACGAATAACAATCTTCATAAAAAACAGCGATGGAAGAGTCGCTGACACTAACATATTATAAAAAAATCAATTAAATTGCTTGAGTTGTATAAGAGATATTTGAATTGAATTTTCTCGCGGAGTTTTGCAACACCCTTTAGATCCATCAACACTAGGAATCAATCTATGTCTGATCGAACAAACTCTTCTCGTAGCTTTTTGATGTCCGTCCGGTACGATGGTAGCGCTGTGGAATCCTTGACAAAACGTATGATAGTCTCTTTTACCTCATTTCCTAGTGAACAATTGTTTAATAAATGGTAATATTTCAAGGAGCACCGTATGAAAATCTTGTTGATCTGAAACGGGCATTCGAAACTTTTCATTTCCACAAAAGTGATCCAGACGCCAAAGAAACCATGTTTTCCGAAGATCGAAATGGTCTATAGTTTCACTATCTTTTTTTTCAAATTTCGAATTTAAATATTTAAAAGCGTTAGAACAATTAGAAAAACCACAATGTTTAAATAAAATATCACTATCAATTTGTATAAGGAAACGTTTTTCGTATCCACAGTTAGAGAAAACAATGAAAATTTCATCATCAGGGTGTATAGTTGGCATCTTTTGCCCGTCAGATCGAAAATAATAGTTGTAAAAATATTTATACCTACATTTAGAGCAACTTTTAAAAAACATTGTTCCTTTTTTTAACCTTTCACCTGAACAAAAAATAGAAATATCATGATGAAGAACTGGATTGTTCAGATCATTTTTCGCGACAATTTCGATTTATATATTGTGTGATAAAAGGTGTAGAATAATAACTCTTTATTTGTTTTTCTAATTCATCAAAAGGTTTTCCTCCTATATAATCGTTATACACAGGTAAAATTAATTCCCAGTTTTCACGACGAACTATTATTTCCTTCGATGAAAAGTCTGTTTGAAATATACGATTTAGTAAATGTGTGATATGATGTATATACACGATAGGGAACAATCTTATTTATTTTAACATTAAGTTGTTGAAGAGTGCTCGCCATTTCAATTGAAGTAGGAGAATAAAAAAGGCTTTTTATTTCATCTTTTAATAAAAAAATCCATTTCTAAAATGTGAAACTTCTATTCTTTGTCCTCTTCTCAGCGACTTGCGACCGAGAAATATTTTCAAAATGTTAGTAACTAATTCACTAGTATTCTATTTTTTTTTACCTATTTCACTCGTTTATAGACGCAGATACAAAAATCTATATAAATCCAATGCTTAAAAGCGGAGAAACGGATGAATACGACAATCCATATTGAATCAAAGAGCAACAAAAGCGAGACAAATAAAGAGAGTAGAGAAAGATCATTTTAGTCACAAATAAAATTTGATAGATAAAGAAATAATTAATCTATTTGTTTAGAACAATATTCTATGCAATCAAAACAATCAGTTCATATTTTCTGAACTGTAAATATCAAAATAAGTACTAACTAATACATATTTTGAATGAATAACTTTTCAAAACGTTGAGTTGAATGATTTTCAACCGTAAACCGATAGTTTTTTCTCAGGTAGAGCTGGAAGTTTTTTAAAATGAGGTAATAGTAGGTGAAAGAAATATCCCCTGTAGGTGGAAAAATATTGTATGATTATAATAAGAGCTGTAACACAGTTTTAATTAAGCGTGTATATTGAGCTCAATAATTGCTATAAAAATGGGTGAAACAGTTACAACTCTTTGTTTATCGCGGTCACAATTAAAGTGTGATTAGCTTTGAGAGTGATAAAGGATGGTAAACTGTCGTGTTTTTACATATTAATCTTGCACAAGAGGTTTGCAATGATGATGGTGGTAAAAATTTCAAAAAGAGACAGATTTATTGATGATAATATCAATGCTAACTGTCCTTTTTGTCTTAAAGTGGATATTTGTTTTCGTCACGAATCAGTGAAAAAATATACAACGCTCGTCTTTCTTAGTGAAGAAAGATCGCTTTTCTGACCAACTATTGTCACTTTTCTTTATAGTTCATACTCGTATTGTTGTGTGTCGTTTACATGGTGGTACTGCTTTAAAAGTTATTCGTGATGTCTTCAAAAGGTATATCTGCTCTTACCTACTATTAGGTATTTTGTTAATTGTACTCAAGTTAGAACGAACATGGGAACACTAACAAATATTGCGTTCTTTACAACGATTATAGGATATCCAAGTGTCAATAAATCCAGTGCAACCGAATCAATTTTGAATGCATGTCTTAATATTGAAAAACAAATTGGCATAAAACCAGATGAAAGTCGAATCAATTGTAGTGCTATTGTAGAATCATGTTTAACTGAACTAAAAACACGTCGACTCGACTGATTCATATTTGGGATGAGGCTGTTACTCTTTTACAGTCTTTCGATCTGTATAAGCAAGGTGATGCTGCGTATGATCGTTCTATCATGTGTACGCTATATAATTCATCTGCTGTCGTTAAATGGCAAATCAAATCAGGAAATATTGCAGTGGAAAATCCTGTACTAGATATTGTAGCAGCAGCACATTCTGCTGATATATATAGAAGTTTTTCAAAATTTTCAGGTTCAGATATAAAAAGATCTCGTTCAGTGAAAATCTTTTTTTTTCTATCTATTTGACATAGACTGATCGTATTAAGAACACTTTTTAGCTTGTTGTTCTTATTAAGAACATCGTCTCTATACGATGCTGTTACGGCCATCGTAAATAACCACCGTATAAATTCGCCGTTTACAATTTTCGAGACACCACGATGACCGTAAACGATGACTGAACGATGCCGTAAGATATCGGAACACCAACTGTAAACGGCGTGAACGTGGTCTACGAACCGAAAATAAAGGAATGTCAACAGAGAACAAATATTTTCATTCAATCGTTCTCTATAAACCACATCAAGGGTCACCTATGCAACAGATGACCTAAAAGATGTTTAATTCTGATTGAACTAAAGTACTTTTCCCGAAACATTATTATAATAATTAACATATAAAAAAAGTATCCATACAAACAGAAATACACATTCATACTAACCTACAGCTTTGGTCATGCGACAATACTTGTATTTGTGTGAAGTAGATGATCACCTTAAATTTTTCCTTGCACAACATTTTTATAGTGTTCGGTGTGCTTAAAAAGATGTTTTGCGAGATCATTCTATTATATATACACATAGAATCTATAATATACGCGGTTTTTTCGTTCTGATGATCGCTCAATGACACTTCCGAAGTACATTAAGGGCTGAAAATGGCTTAAAAAGTAATTTTCTTGATATACCTATGCATAAGGTATTTTTAATCCTACGTGCATTTCAATTGATGAGGACAGCCATTGTAAAAGTTCATCATGAGTCGAAAATTAACAAGGTAGCTTTCTTTTAGAAAAACTAAGTTTTCTACAAAAAGGCTGGAAAAGGATTAAAATGGGTTAAAAAGGGCTTTAAAAGCCCTTATATTGAAATAGTTTTTATGAGATATGGTCGAATACGAAGTCATACGCGCGTAAAGGGTCGTTTATGATCGTCGTAATGATAGACCTGAGCACTGTGGATACGCAAACAATAGAGTCATCATTAAATTAATCAGTAACGACACATTTGGTTGTGTTTTGCATAATAGAAAGAATAATACTTTTTAATTTCTCATCTTTGTATTATCATAGGAAAAAATTGTAGGTATTTGCATGTATATGTAGAAAGTTATAAATCAATTTGGCTATGAAACAAATACATATGATTCTAAAATGATTATTGATAGAATTCACTTCTTACCAACGAAGATATGAATAGAAAGTATAAGAGGAGAATACGTTTATTGAAAGAGCACATTAATAAACTATTTTGTTATTCTGTTTGTAAATTGACTTGAGAGTACTTAGTTTTCTTTCTTCAACAAAATACCATATGGACGTATACAACTTGGATCTACAAAACGCCATGCATTGCCCTCCTTTACTGGACTTTTATGGATTGTGAATTTTTTAGGCTTAACGCGGCACTGAAATACTATACGAAACCTTTCACTCTGATTTGGAAACGGCGTTACTGTAAATGGTTCAGCATAGATATTTGCTCCACCATCACAATGTGTAGCTACATATAGACCAGGACCATCCGCCTCCTTTCCCATCTGTTGAATGGCTTCCAATCGCATTGCATCAACTTTAACGGCACTCGTTTTTAAACCATGTTGGGCGATACTTGATACTGCCCAAGATTTTGTTCCATGAAAGGCAACTGGCCATTCACCTTGTGTATTCGAACTGCCTAACCATTTCGAATCTTTTTCATACTTGTGTAGAACACGAAGACCATGACGATACCAACCACGAGGTAAATAATAGGTATGACTTCCACGATTTAATTCGTTAGGTACCCAGTCGGGTCTATAATCGTAGTTATATTCAGGAGCAAGATCGCTTATCTGTAATTGTAAAGTCTGCAATGCTGGTTTCCATGTATAATCGTAATCATGAGCAACAACACGCTCAAGTACTTTATTATCACTAAAGCCTGAACGAGCCTGATTCTACAATAAAGTTAAAATCAACATTTAGATTAAGACTTTTATAAGAATTTCTGTTAGTAAAAATTAGATGAGATCTAAAAAAGATTACCTTTAGTTTCTCTGCAAGTTGTTCGGTTTTGTTTGCTTCTACTGCTGTCACTCCAAATTTGACTTCACTCTTTTTCTTTTCTTTATCAATTTTACTAATTGAAAACATGCGAATATTATTTGTATCACATGATAGAACAGTGGCGATTGCCTGACAAAAATCTGTGACAAATGCTTCAACTTTCTCTGTCGATTGTTGAAATTCATTATTAAAATCGAAATCCATAACGAAACAAAAAGTTGCTGTTTGAACTGCATCCGTAGCTAGGAGATGAATACTTCCTAAATCGGCCATACCACAAGTAGCACGATAGATACTATTATCAAAGCGATGTTCTTCACTAGTAAATATCAAATCGCAATTGTGTTGTTGAGCAAAATCATTTAAACCAAGAACAGTGGTTTCTGTTTCATCTTCACCAATACAAAGTGGTTCGGCATTAAAATCAGTTGATTTTCCTATCAATTGTCGATATTTCGCAATAGTATCATACGGACGATAATCTTTGACACCTGGTGGATAGATAATATCGTCATGTTTATCATTCTTATCATAATCAATACGATCATTCGATTCAGTTTGTTCAATTTTCATATCAATAATAGCTCGATTGTTTTCGAAGACAACAGCCGCTACTTTAAGAACAGGAGGTGGTGATGATGGTCGGTTAACTACTGATTTGGGTTTCGATTTTATTCCGACATATCTTAGTATTGAAGAATCCTTCTTCGTGGATTGGCGAGATTCCTCTTCAAATTTCATGCCAATGTTAGGAAATGCTGGTATGTTTGGCATATCTCGTCTAACCACACCACCAGAATAAATTCTTATTAATTCATCATGTTGAAGCACATGTAATCCAATCATTCGTATTCGTATTTTTTCCATATTTCTATTATCCTTTTCATTAATTCTATATCCTCGTTCCTCTTCCTTCTGAGCCATAAACAGAGCGCCTTCACGACATTCGCGAATATCACGATTTAATCGATAAATTTTTTCTAAATAATCGGCAGATTTCATACGCTTCGAATTCTCCATTAATCCTTCTAAACAAGCTGCTAGTTTCCAACAAAATTTATAGTAAATGAATAACAAAAAAAGAAATTGCTCGATTCTTTCTTTACATTTTAACAAAATGCAAAATTCTCAGAAAGCGAGCATAGTAATAAATATTTGACTTGGAAAGCAATCTTCGTCGTCATTGTTATTGCAAAAATTTCATTCATGGTTATTTGCTCACCAAACATAATGAAATTCAAAAAGAAGCAAAAACAAGCAAGATGAAAATGTTTTAATTAAATCCTCCGAAGAAGACATAAAATAACACTATCAAATTTATTGAAAATGTCCCGATATTTCTTTTGTTTCATATAAAAAACTCATAATAAAAACATCAGAACTGCATAAAAAGTTTTTTTTTCTAATGAAATTAAAAAACCAATATGTAAGAACGTTTTAAAGTAAAATAAGAACATCTGGTATACCTATCATAGTCTTTTTCCTTATATATTAAAGAGAGAAATGATTATCCCATGATGATGATTTCGGCCTCGCGATCCGTTCAGAACCAGCAGGAAACAGAGTTATTTCCAGCCATTTCCAATGGATTCCACTGTATTTCCGCATAAAACTATCCGGAAGACATACAGAAAATGAAAGCAATGCTCCAGGCCTAAGAGCACCGTATCTAATCTGTCTGACTTCCATGCAAATCTTGTGTCCGGTATCATCTTGGAAAACTGCCATAACTGGGGAGGATTTTTTCAGGAAATTTATCATATCCTGGTTCCAGTGTTTTTTTAATAAACCCTAGATCAGATTTCTCATTTTGATACTTCTCATTTTTATGTTCGGAGATTTAAAGATTAGCAATATTCTTTAAGTTAGGTAAAGATTTTGCATTCATTCTAGTATTTACATAAACAATCAGAGTTTTCCAATGGTTGATCTATTTTTTGGGTTATATGAGCCAATACTTCAAAACTACAAATCATTTTCATTCGATAACATTTCAGCAATTTCTATATGTACTGCCTCAATAGGCAGCGAATGGAAACAAGTTTTCGCTTATTTTAGTTTACAATAATGGTAGTTTAAAATAAATATTAAACAAAACAAAATGTGATGCTTGAGAGAAATGACATGAAATCGTACAAATGTTTTTAAATTGTTGAAAGAATATGAGATGAAAAGATAATTACTTAATTCTAGGAAAAGAATTTGATATATGGAATAGAGATTAAAAACAATACGAAACGTTGATTTAAGACCGGGACCGGGACCCGGACTAGGAAAGCATTCACCAGGTCCGGGACCAAAAAAAAGTAATTTTGCAGATCCCTAGTGAAGAACTTTTGGCTCGCTATCCAATTGAAGGCAACGACTTTCTTTTTCGAATTATAACTGGTGATGAGTCGTGTATTATTATCAACCGGAATCAAAACAATGAAAACGAGCTAATTCACCAACACCAATAAAACTTAAACAAAAAAAGTCAGCTAATAAAGTTTTATATTCATTTTTCTGGGATCACAACGGAATAATTCTCAAGGAAACTACACCAGCTGGTGTAACAATTACGAAGACATATTATGCAAATATTTTAGAAAATAAACTTCATTCAGAAATTAAAAAACAATGGCGAGATTTAATTTCAACTAGTGTTATTCTTCAATATGTCAATGCACCGGCACATACGTCACACCTTGTTTTTTCTACTATTCATAAATTAAAATATAAGTTGCTTCGCCATCCCCCTTATTCTTCAGATCTGGCCCCTAGTGATTATTTTCTGTTTCCTATTTTAAAAGATCATTTCAGTGGAAGACACTACAATGATTGAGGTTCACTAGGTTCAGCAATACATCAGTAGTTAAATAGTGTGCCTAAAGATGACTTCATAGCAGCTATACAAAAACTTCCAGAACGTTGGCAAAGGTGTATTTCAGTAGAGGGACGATACTTCGAGAAAGAGCAGATATATGAATAATTGTAACATGTTCTGTTGATTTTTATAAAAACTAGTCCGGGAACTTTTTAAACGCACCGTATAAATGTGTAAAATGTTTTTCAGAAACGTGATGAGACGCGGTTAATGGTTTTTCCGGAGTGCGTTTCGCACTTACATGGGAGTGACGCTGAAAATTATTCGGACATCTAATGAACAAGTAGCGCTCATCCGATGGATTCGCTGACCCTTTTCTGAAAGGAAATTTCTTATGATTATCATTAAGAGTAATTTGGATTTTGATTATATCTAAAGAAAGAGAATCTGGACAGCATCTACCCATCAGAAAATCTTAATCGAACATGGTTCATTTTTAATCTGAGGAATAAACGAGCAGTCGCAGCCGCACCTAGTCTTTTTTTGAAAAACTGACCCAATTCAAAGAGTTTAAGGAATTGTGACGCCGTATATTCGAGAATTCTTACGCTTCAAAAATAATCTGGGCAAAGCAACCTTAACATTCTAGAATGATCAGAAAAGTTGATGCTATGAAACATTTTGATCGTCTTTCCAAGGTGTGCACCCTAACATGGTTCGCTAAACATTTATTCGATAAATGCTGTACCATTTTCAAAAATAGAGCTTAAATTCGAGTTCCTTATCCTCGATTAAGTCTATTCCAGTTTGTTACCGATATCTGACTATATTTAGTTAGTCGGGATTTCTTATTTTCTAATCCTGAACTCAAACTCATTTGAACAAAATGGATAGACAAATATTCATGATTCGAAGTGCGATATTTATCGCTATACAATTATTTCTTTCACAAAATGGAACTAGATGCTGTTCAAATGTTTCAGGTGGTTCAGCAAATTTAATAGCATAACCAGACTGGGATATGGCTGAAATCACTCCAAATCACGATTATTTGTAAAAAAGATATTCATTTAAAATAATACCATCACGGACAGCTCGTAAGGATTTTGAGGATCACGCAATTGCATATCTATTCCTGCTCACACTACAACAAGCAAATAACGCCATGTTTGCATTCACAAGTCCTTTATGGAATAGGTCTTGTTACACCAAATGTGTAATAAAGATTTGTTTTTAGCTCAAGAATCGAATCACTTGACAATTTTTCAGAAACCCCAAATCTCATCTATTACGCTTAGGATAAATCATTCAAATAAACGTCTAGTCGATCGGCCACTCCCGACTAGCCGTTACCATATATAGTATATTTTTGGACGTGCATCAAAGCTACTTCATTCATAACATATAGATTTCAATCGACAACTTCCAGCATTCAGATAACATTGCGTGGTGTTCATCATAGATTTCAGTTTCTTTTTTATTTTGACACAATACTATGCTGTCGGATTCCTTCTCGAATCAGCATTCTTCAAGTGCTTTAAAAAAAACCATTTAAATCAACTGAGACTTATTTCAAAGCTATGCTTTAAAATAATCTTCTAAATCAACGTCTAGTCGTTCGTCGGCCTCCCTCCGGTCGGCCACTCACAACTAGCCGTTGCTATGTTTAACCCCACCATTTCCTTCACTATTAGTTCAGCTTTGAAACGAATAGGTGTATTTCGTGTGAGTTCCTCTCAGCGAGATACTAAGTATTTGATATTATGTTTCTTAAGAAGAAACTAAGAAAAGGAGAACTATGTTGTAAGCTGTTACGAATAGAGTGCATTACATTGTGTCATAGGAGAGATCTTCATTTATTTTGAATGTTATTATACAGTTAATAATTACGAAGGCTCAACAGTAGGATTTCAAACAGTTGCTCCCTTTTTAAAAATATTTTCTTGAATTTTACCGAAAGTTCTGATTATAGTAAACAGCTAGGAACTGGCGGGATGGGTTTTTTCATCTGGATCCCGATCCCGATTTTTACTAGTGATACCCGTCCTGGTTCCGTTTAAAGCCGATTTTTCTGAATCTGCCAGAAATAATTTTTAAACACATATGTCGAATGAAATACCACTCGGTAAGATTTCATGGTATTATGATTTGTTGATAGAAAGCTAACGCAAAAGCGTATGTTCCCATATTCTGAGTTCTGTCTCTCCGATGCTATATCAAACTAGTTGATCAAGTGAAAGAGAAAATTTATTCGAGACAGCTAAACATTTTAATATATTAAAAGTAAAATAAGAGAATAGATCGAAGACCAGATCAATAAGGACAGATTAATATGATAGAGGAGGATGACGGAAATTAAGGAAAGAGATCATATGATCGAGGACAATATATCTAATACAGCGCAAACATATTATCACTATCCAAAACAATATAATCTGGAGAGAGAATCATTTTCTTCCTCGACGCTAGATTTCTTTGTTAGGTATTCGAAGTCTCTTTATTCATCGCAGTACTTTAAATTTCTGTAGACACTTTTATTCGTATTTATAATATAATCGTGGATTTCATCGATTCAAATTATGTTTTCTGTATATCGATATTTCCATTAGGTTTTCGCGAGGTATAATGGTATCCTATCAAATGAAGATGAGTTCAAAGCATAAACAAAACTTATTTTTTCCTCCATCTTACTTATTTATCTCTAGTGAACATAGTTTTACTTGACATGTGTAGACGTGTATTCTAGTTTTACTTTTACGAAACACTATATTGAACTTTTGAACAAATAGAAAGTTGCATGTCGACCAGAAATAATTAGCGATCGGGCCAATTCCGCCGGATCCTAACTGACAATATGATCACTGCTTAAGTTAACTTAGTATTGATGACACCAGTGTTCAGTAAAGTGGAACTGCACAGTTCTAACACAAACCGATACTATTTTTAAGTCTTATCCCTCGTGCAATCAAGAGAATAATTACTGTTCCTGAGGGATAAAGGAGAACGACTTCTATTTGAACAGGTCCGACTAAGAAAGCACCGTGTTCGTGCGCAGTAATCGTAAGGGAGAATCGTGCTAAAATCCTCTTGGTTGGTCTGTCTCCCCTTGAAATCCTATTTACTAAAGCCGCAATGTCAAAAAACCTTATTGGCCGAAATTTCGACCAAAAAACTACCTTATTGGGCCAAATTACAGGCTGAAAAAATCTGATTGGCTGAAATTTTCATCCCTTCCAAGTTGGAATACTATTGATTGAGATCACAATGTCAAATAGTCCTTAATGGTAGAAATCGGAACTCAACTTAACCTTGCTGGACCAAATTACAGCTTGATGAGATCTGATTGGCTTCCAAAAACAAACAAACAGACTTTAAAGATTTTTAACGAGTCTATAACCTTTTCTTTCAGAAAAGAGAAAAAATTTTTTTTTTTAAAAAATTCTAGTTTATGTAGAAAAAATTCAATTTCAAAAAGGATTAAAAAATTGACCTCACCAATCGATTCCCCGACCCCGATTACCTTTGGTCAAACTTTATAGAAAAAAAATTTTTTTCTTAAAAAAAACTTTCCTTTGTGTAAAAAAATAAAAAAAATAATTTTCAAAAAATTTTTAAAAACCGACCTCACCATTCGATTCGCCTACCCCGATTACCTTTGGTTAAACTTTATAGAAAAAAAATTTTTTTCTTAAAACAGTCTTTTCTTTATGTAAAAAAGTAAAAACAATTATTTTGAAAAAATTTTTAAAAACCGACCTCACCAATCGATTTCTCGACCCCGATTACCTTTGGTCAAACTTTATAGAAAAAAAATTTTTTTCTTAAAAAAGTCTTTCCTTTGTGTAAAAAAATAAAAAAAATAATTTTCAAAAAATTTTTAAAAACCGACCTCACCAATCGATTCCCCGACCCCGATTACGTTTGGTCAAACTTTATAGAAAAAAAATTTTTTTCTTAAAAAAGTCTTTCCTTTGTGCTAAAAAATAAAAAAATTATTTTCAAAAAATTTTTAAAAACCGACCTCACCAATCGATTCGCCGACCCCGATTACCTTTGGTCAAACTTTATAGAAAAAAATTTTTTTATTAAAAAAGTCTTTCCTTTGTGCTAAAAAATAAAAAAATTATTTTGAAAAAATTTTTAAAAACTGACCTCACCAATCGATTCCTCGACCCCAAAAACCTATATATCGAATTTTTCTTAGAGCTATGGACGGGTTTTCATTGGTTTAGCGAGTGCTGAATTCTGATTGGCTTGCACAAACAAACAAACAAACAAACAAACTTTAACGATTTTTAACGACCCTACGAGCCTATAACCCTTTCTTTCAGAAAAGGGAATGAGATAAAATACATTGACTTCTCCATATTTTCTCTTCATTGAAAAGACATGATTGTTGTAATGGATAAATTGACTATGAAATTCTCTAGAAACTGCTCTATTTCACTTTGATTAAATATTTTTCATTATACTTTGAAATGAAATGAATTTGCTTGTTAACGTGGTCAATACTTTCAAAAATTAACTATTTTGAACTTTTTTCTAATTTCTTCTCATCTGCTGTTTCTTAGCAAATTCATTTCATTTTAAAGTATAATGAAAAGTATTTAATCAAAGTGAAATAGACCAGTTTTTTTAAAAATTTCACAATCAATCTGTCCATTATAACAATCATATCTTTTCAATGAAGAGAAAATACTGAGAGGTCAAAGGAGACAAGAGATGATAAGAAATGTTCAAAATGTCAACAGACTTCTAAAGACTTGCTATGATTGCATAATATTTAAAAAGAATGTGTATGATTTCATGGAGATTTTAAGATACTTCATCATACCTAAAAGGATCTATCTGGTTTTTTTTCATGCGCATTTGACTTGAGTTTTTATAACGGATTCTGCACCAGTAATCCTCCAATAGATAACGACTATATCTGACGCTTTTCGGTTAGAAGTTATCAGATTTTTTCGAAATCTTTCGAGATTGTTTGATTTAAATACTAAAATATTTTAAGTTCAATTAATTCAATTTAACTAAACGCCAAATGGCATTCATCTTTAGTGTTCTATCATATATTTATGATCGGTTCAAAATATTAAGTACAGTAATATGAAACATAAAACATGATCTAGAAAATGAAATTTGAAAACGAATAAATGAAATATTCTTTATTGTGATATTAAATTTGTTTATTGACTTAGTCTAATCAATCAGTAGATGCAGAGCGAAATATGAAGATTTAAGAATCAAATTCTTATGTTAATAGAATAAATATAACTTTAACGAAAGTTAATAGAAATTATTATGATGGCGCGTGGAAAAAAAAGAAGTCGAATATTCTTATGAATTATCTAATTCTTTCACTTATTATTATAAATAATTCATTATCATTCTGATTAATAGTCAGAAATGATTATTTTCATATGAAATGTGTTTTGATGTAAATACAATTGATTAAATTGAATATTTTTATTTTAATCAATCTCATAGGTAAAAATTTGTTTTAATAATCTAAAAAAAACCTACTTTTTTGTAAAACTAAGATCTGTTGGCTTTATAGTCCCCGAACTCGCTTTTATTTTCCAAAAAAATGTTGTTTTTTAAACTGTTGTCTAACTGGAATATGATTCTACGCGAATGTGTTACATAAGTGCCATCTTCCCTTCAAAAAAAAGAACAATCATAATTTCTATATTTTTTCTCTAACATATAACTTTCATTTATTTACCTCTAATCATTTTTTTTCTTTCATAAATAGTGTTCCCAATGTTTTAACATGTACTCGGACGGAACTTATTAATGATAAATAAAAATGTCAAATAATCGAGTTTTTATTTGACTATAATAAATAGAACGTGTCACACACATAAAAGACTTAGATAAATATAAAGAAAAATTAAAAGCTGCATCGAATTTTTCCGCAGTTATAATTTTATATTGTACTAATGAAAAATAAAAGACAATTACATGTAAGCTTTCTTGAATAATAATTTTAGATTTTCTAATGAGTAGTATTTGATTTGAATTTGCGAAAAACTTTTTTTACATAAGATATTCAGAGTATAAAACGTCAAAGCAGAATAAGAGATATACGTTATATTAATAGTATACCTAATGTGGCGGATATAGCAGTATAAAGAGTATAGATATAACAGCTTTTCCTCTTCATACTGCTATATTCTTGATATAGTATCGATCCACGGTTAGAGGTTTGGGATTCCAATTCCAGTTCGATTCTACGAATAATAGATAGAACTGTGTATATTTTATTATTAGAAATATTTGATATTTATTGAGAAAGCATGTTTTTCAAAATGTATCAAAAAAAGTAGACGAATAAAAGAAGCTTTATACTAAATAACATGTTCAAAACTATACGTATTTAAATAGAAACAACTTTTAAAAAAAAGTTCAATTTCATTATTCTCTTTATCTATAATATCGTGATCAGAAAAAACACCGTTCTTTTCTTCAGCTACTTTAAACTTTTTTACCATTGTCATAAAGAAACTGAATAATAAAACACGTTCATCTGATAAACAAATACATATTCGAATTTTTGGCAAAAAAACATTAGGAAACAGACCGTTTCTGGCCTGAACCTGCCGTGAAATTCCAGGAATTTAACCCAAGAATCCGATGCCCATATCAGCCTGTCGATTTTGACAGGTTCCTGTAGGTTTCGGTCCCAGTTCGGTTTTCAGTTTCAATATATATGGAGCCGCATACCTCTATCGCCGATGCTTATTATCCTCGTCTCTATTGGAAAATTTCAAGTTTGTTATAAATAAAGTATAGAGATTTTTTGTCTTTTAAAATTCTAGATGAAAGCATTATTGATTATTTTCTGGAGTATATTTGTGACATCACAATATGTTATATGTTCAATTAATTACGAAATGGAAGATGATAGTGCTCATGGTGTGAGATTCTCTGAAAATGATCAATTTATGGTTTTTGCAATTAATATTTATGAATATTTCGTAATACATTTTTCTCCATATAGATCTTCAGAATATTGCTATATAACATATCCAAGACAAAATTTCTATGTTTATAGTTTATCTATTATATTAAATAATAATAATAATATAACATCTCCCGAACGTCACAGATTTATCTTAGTGGGTGAAGAAATGGAGACTCAAAATGTCTATCTCATGTATTTTCACATCAATAAACCAGATTGTAGTATGTATTTGAAAAAAAAACTTTTTATCTTGATTTGTATACAAAGCAATCTTTCATTCTGAAAAAAATTGACTATATATGTATTGCCTAAAAAACCCTCTGACCATTACGGTTCTAAAGGGATATTGAAGCGACAATATCCAAAAAGAACAAACAGAGAAAGAGGGAAAGAAAATCTAATCATATCGATTGTATTCATGCTCTGATAGAATATCTCTGGAAACAATTTGAAACTTTCTGGATCATTTTCTATGAGCACCGCCACAGAGTCTTCTGTACCCAGCAGATATCGGGATCTATTTTTTTGGGATTTATTCGGATTTTTTAATAAATCCCCATATATCTTAAAATAAATTTCACATAACTCCTATTGAGGGTGAGGGCGAGTGCGGGGGATAAAGGACAAGAGTGAGGGTGCGCTGACATACTAATACAGCTATATAGTCTCAATAAATCCTTAGTAAATAAATGGCATACCCTCTCATGAATTGTGCAACACAGCTGTTTTATACTTCTATTCATAAAAAAATCTTTCTAATGAATTTTTCTTAGACTATGAACTTATTATTAATCAAACAATTATTTCATATGGTATACATCAGGAATACATATTTCTCAAAGTTCATCCATCACAAAACTTTATATTATTATTTGCTGATTCATTTATAACATCAATTAATGTTAGTAATTTTAATGTGATTGGGTCAATAAATATGAGTGCATCTTTGCCATATGTACCTTTTCGTACAAATGCTGTCGATATTACCGATACATATGGAATTCTGATTGGATTTCATGTCATTGTCAACCAAAAGCGTTTATCAATGCATCAAGCGCTTCTTATCCTATTTCATCCACTGAAATTTGTATGTTTCAAAGACATCAGCAATGGTTTTCGTCAATCAACAGTTCGATCACTTCCTTACAATCGTGATAATGACATGTCTGTCAGTTTGAATCCTACAGGTAACATAGCTATTATAGGCTTACCAATATCAAATACAGTCATTCTATTGAATATTAACATAACTAAAAACTGTTCGTCAAACGAGATGCTTAGTATCAGACGTAATGATAATGTTTCTTTATATTATACTGGTTTTGGTCGTTCTGTATCATGGATTGATGATAGAACAGTAGCCATTGTTGTTCTTTCAGTTCGAAATCGACCATGGTCTCAATCTGAAATATGGATATTTAATATAGATAATTCATTCGAAAATCCACTCTTTGTCTTTCCCAATAGCCAACAAAATATAATATTGCCATCTCTACCTCTATTCCTTCAAATATTTTCTCGATCAGGTAATTTATTCGTATTTACTGATCAACATGTAGTTCTAGTCATTCCATCTCAATCGCCTGGTTTTTATTCCATATCGAATGTTTTTGAAATGTATCATCTTGCTGTATTCGATTCGTCACCATGTATTGCTGGTACATATAAGAATAAATCGGATTTTGGACCATGTATTATATGTCCTCCTCAAACGAAAAATGCCGGCACTCAACCATGCACTAAATGTGAACCATGTTTATCTAATTCTTATTGTCCTCTTGGTTCAATTGGCGATATTTTACTAGATACTTATCCATCTTATATACAAACATTTTCTTATCCAGACACATCTGACATGAATAATTATGATGATATTTTAATGCAGAATATTTTTACTATTGGTCGTTCAAATCGTTGTATTATTATATCACCTTTATTTTGGACAATAATTGTCACTATATTATGTTGTATTGTTTGGTTCCTAATGACATTACCAAAGATTTGTAGTTGTCCAAAAGTTCAATCACATCGAACTATAGCTAAACAATTTTTAAAAAGAATTGATATTATAAATGAAGGTGAAAAATGGATAGGTGGTTTATTCTCATTTGCTATTATTTTATTATTTATTTTTACATTTTTGTTTGCATCAAAATTTTTAAAACTCTATCCAATGGAAATATCAGGAATATCAGATATTTCGTGTGATAATACTGTACGTAATAATTTATTTGAAAGTTCATTACAATTACCTCTTCCTCAATTGGATGGTAATCAATGGAATATTTTTGAAATGCTTGATAATCAATCATTTACAATGATTGTAGATCTATTAAATACAAAAGTTGATTGTTCGGATATTACTATTCAACAAAATAGACCTGGAGTTGGTTATCTGCATTTATCAAAAATTTCATGTAGACTTCAATCTGATAATTCTGTACGTTCTGTAAGTTTTTTATTACCAGATCATTATACAAATGTACAAATTAATATAACTGGACCATATTTTATTGGTGGAATGCGAATTTGTCTTTATGGACCGGGTTATATTAATGATGTAAATACATTACAATCATTTAATATGTGTCAATTATTTACAACAATCAATGAAACATTATCACGTACAACTACCTTAGATATTGTACTTATTAAAGTTATTAATGTAACTAAACCGTTAGAAGTTGATAGTAATACTTATTATAATGGTCGATGGTCTCCTACTTTTGTTGAACATTCACTTACGGATGAATTGATCTATGAACAAGATGGACATTATCTTCGATATATTGCTGAACGTACGATAATATCAATTACATTAAGTGAACAACCATTTTTCTTACAAAATATTCAGCAGCCTATTATTCATAAACCTGAACTCGCCTTTCACACATTACTCTTTTCTACACTTATTATTGAATTATTCGGTGTTGGTATTCTTATTTTTAAACTTTTTATTATACCTCTTAGTCATGCACTACTTCATTTTTACAATCACAAAAAATCAAATAAAACTAATAAGAATAATTCATTGTCACCTTCTACAACAGTCAACTCTGTAATACAACAATCTTTAGATATCAATAACACATACCTATAACTTCATCCATATATAAATGCTTTGAATAATGACCTTTTCTATTATCATGTTAATACAAATTTATAGAAAAGCTTTATATTAATTTTACTTTGCAAATAATTACTTTTTGCTTATTCTCATATAATTATAATAAAACATACATATTCATCGTTCTATCCTCACATCTCATTGAGGCGAGTATCCTGTTCTGTTTTCAACTACAATCGCACTGGAATTTTCACACTCCTATAAACCAAATTATTTGTTCCTTGAATTCACGCTTTATGATAAAAAAAAAATGCCATGTACGTAGAAGTTTCAAAAGACTTAGGAAATCATCCATTTTTTGACACTGTGATCAAGCTGACTTATTTTTTCCTACTACGAATCTAAGAAAATTTGATGTATTTTATAAAAGAGTTGTAACCAGTCAGTAATTTTCAAAGCAGTTCAGACCAAAATATTTTTGAATTTCGTAAAAATCGACTGGTGCCAAAAAAATCTAAGGATCAATATACTGAGACCACACCGACATCACGTAGTGTTAAATTTGTATGATATCATCTTTGCACGATATCACTCTTGCATAGAATGACTCTAAGGAGAAAACGAGTGACCTTGTGTTTTTTTTTTCTTAAGAGGCAGTCCACGAGTCCATCAAATATAGTCCAAGGGGGGAAAAGCAGACTTCTGTACTTCCGAAGTACAGAGAATTACAAGAAGTCCACTTTTCTCCCTTGATTCTTTTTAGAATCGGTTTTATCTTTAATGTGCATATATTGTTTTTAATTCTTACTGAAATAAGTTTAAATATATTTTTATGTCCATTGTTTTTTATTTCCTCGACTGAAGGAATGATCATATGAAATAAATCATGTTTGCTTCTTTATTGTCGGATGGAAAGTCATAACTAACAGTTAAAAGTAATATATTCTACACTATTGTCACTGCATGATCGACTATTATTTATGTCACAAAAACACGTAATAATATGACACAGATGAGTACAGGTATTATTTGTTTTTCTTGATAGTTTTTCTTTAAAATATTAATCTATGCTTATATTATTAACCATGAAATAAATAAATACATTTTTCTAACCATTGTGCTGCACAACAGATAATTCTACGGCACTCTTTTCGAAAATGCTTAGCTCCACAAGCAGTCAAGGAAATAGTGATTTTATTTGTGAGAATAATTAAAACTATAAATTAACTATAATACTATTACAGATTAGGATTATAGTATTGTAACACGTATATTCAGTTACATCTCATATTACCATCAGTTATCTAAGAGAAATAAAAGAATATGACATGTAAATAAATTCAACTATTCAGTCGAGGACTAAGCGAGTTGAAGCGGCGAGTGCTACTTGTGAGCAAAACTATCCTGTATTGGTAAGTGTAATTATGTAAATAAATGCTTTTTGTAATAATAATAAGTACTTTTTTAGTATAAGTATACTAATAGTTACTTAAAAAAATTCACTTCTAAGCACTCTCTTCACTTTACAAAGAACTATAGAAAGTACTTAATAGTAATTTTTTTGTATAAAAAATTTTACATGAGAATCATGCGAAACTATTTGTACAAAACCTTTTGGACATCGTTCTGGAAAGGTTTTGCACTGAACCTTTTAGTCTTTTCACGGTAAATGTTTCGGACCGAACCTTGTGTTCGAAACCATTTTTTCTATTCATCAAGAAGAAATTTCACATCAAACTTTCGTTTTGCGTATTCAAACAAGATTCGGAGCGTGTGTTCGCGCTCAGTTCCTTTTTGGGTTTCGTAAAATACCTTTTTCTTTTCGAGTGTAAAACAAATAGTAAAATATTCTGATTCCTTTCATTTCTACCTTTTACTCTTACATACACGTCAGTTTCTGCAGATTCAGGTTTATTCTAATTATGTATGTATCTAATAATGATTTTAAAAAGTGAGATAACAAACATAAATATAATCGATCCACTTGAAGGTTAACTATTTCGTAGCAACAAGCGCTACTTTTATCAAGATGAGCAGCTATCATGATATTTGTCATTTGATACGATACATCTATGACTCGGAGATATTGTGTTGTAATAGAGGGATTTCCTCTAACCCAAGTGTCATGTCATTTTTTTGTTCATCTACGTAGCTTGTCGGTCTTGTGCATTTGTAGACTTGTATACTAGCTACTACAATAGCAACAGCATTGATGCCACCCAAGAGAGAAAAAAAGAATCCCGTGCCCATTGCATTCTGGAGAGGAACGGCAACAGTTACAATGATACCCGACACGCTGAAGTTGCAAAAACTATTGGCAGCCGACACTGCTGCTGCTTTTTCCTGCTTCGTGATTGTCAGATAAGCCGATATACCTGGTTCGAGAATCGATTGACCAAAGCTGAGCAATACTTGACCAAAAATTGGCCCAGCCACATGAAGTTTGTATTGAAATGTCCATCCATAAATAATTAATCCAACTGGAATAAGAATAGATAAAATCAGCATCGGTACAAGACGTCCTTCGGGACAACTCTTATGACCATAACGTTCGTTAGCTTTATCTGACACCCATCCCCCAAAAAGGCTGCCTATAAGCAGAGCTACTCCGGCAGGTACAAATAGCAAACCAATAATTGCTTCTGTATAACCATAGACGGGTTGCGTAAGATAAGTAGAAAAGAGAGTAGTTGAAGTTAATAGAGAGACTAATGCCGTCGTCGATAGAGCGATGTAAGGAGCTATTCTCATATCAAGTAAATAAGTGAGTATGTACCAAGGATTTTCAAATGGAAGTAATTCGTTGGGCGTAGCATCATTTATGTGCTTCTTAGGGTTCACTTTATGAAAGTGCTCTTTAACAAAGTATTGATGAGTTTCGGGTACTAGGACAGACATCGCGATTATGGCAATCAATGAGTAGATTATCAAACAGATGAAAACACTATGCCATCCAAACGCATTTGACAGCAAACCACCGACGGCAGGACCCATTGTTTCACCCAGGTTAAAACACAGAAAAAAGACTCCCAATGCCGATCCTCGGCTCCCCTCCGGATAAATATCAGCCACTACGCTCTGACCGATCACCATCATTGCTGATATGGCACCACCTTCTATGGCGCGAGACACAATGAGAACAATAATGTTGGGACTAAATGAACATCCCACTGTCGCGAGCAGGAAAATGGTGAGCGCTATAATCATCGAAGTCTTTCGACCAAATCTGTCTGCTATCGATCCCCAAAGAAGACTGCATACGCCTTGTGTGACCGCGAAGATCGACACACTCGTGACAATGAGTGTATTGGACGTATTCAAATGATCTCTAATTTCGTCGAGAGTAGGCAAATATATAACGTCACTAAATGTAGCTAGAAAAACAAGCATCGAAACAACCCAAAGTATACAGTTACGTCGTAGAGTAGTCCACACATCGTAAATAGATATGTCTTCGATTGTAACAGATAGCGGTGTTTGCATAGAACAATTTTCCAAAGGTGCTGACAATTGAGAAACGGTGGATGAGCATATTTTGTTATTTTCATTGTTGTTAATACTGCGGGCACTTTCATCTTGTAAATCGATCTTGGGGCTTGCTATTGGTCGATGATCACTGGACTTCTCGTCCTTTGAGGTCATCTATAATTATAATTTTAAATTTTCAAATATGTTTTCCTACCTTTATCAAAGTAGAACAAGCTGATTTCGATAACTGAAATCAACTTGAAATTATCTGAAATCTTTCGAAATCGATAGAGATCAAGTAAAAGTATTCTTTCTATCAATCAGATTTGAGGAAAAATGCTCTCCCTTATGGTAAGAAGGAAACATGTGCTCGTTCAAGCCAGCCAAGAGTTTATGAGAGTTCTCTATGCAAGTCCTTATAGGATCTCGATGTTTTAGCCATGATATAAAAAAGAAAGATTTCCTTGAATTTGATTCACTCTAAAAAAAAATGTATTTTATCGAACTCCAAAAGTTCAGTATTCTTGCATTGAATCATTTTAGGTTCAGGAGAATCACAATAGCTCGGTAGTTACTACAGAAAACCATTTTAAGTTCAGCAAATTCAGCAGGGTTTCGCAGTTTTCGAAAAAACCTTCCTACAGGTTTTCTATTTATTATACAAAACTACTCACAGTTCCGCAAACATTTGCAAGGTTCCATATGTTATGTACAAAGCCACTGATAATCTCTATTTTTCATACGAAACTAGTGACAGTTCTGTAGACCTTTTGAAGATTTAATACACATTAGACGAAGCTATTAACAGCTCTGAATAGTTTATACAAAATTACTATCTGTTTCGTAGATTTTCCGAAGATTCGATATGTGTTATACTGCATCTGCTATTGTTTTCGTAGACTTTGGAAACGTTTCATACACTGTATATGGAATTGCTAATAACTTCGTATGTTCCTGAAGTTTTTGCATACTCTGAAAAAGAGGGTGTTCTGCCGAACTTTGAAGGTTTGATACTGTTTTATGAAACCATTTTAACTTCAGTGGCATGAAAATCGTTTTGTAATTTTCACACAAAATCTTTTTAAGTTCCGAAAATTGAAGAGGGTTCGAAGTTTTCCTACGAAACTCTGTAGGAGTTCTGTGCATCGTGTATTGAACTTTCAATGATATCGCATCTTTTAGGCAAAATCGTTGATAGTTCCGTGTGGCATTTAAAGGTTTCGTATATCTTATAGGAATCTATCAAAGGTTTTGTAAAACATCAAAAGGTCCAGCATACATTGTATAAAACTGTCAATGGCTTCGTAAGATATACAAAATCATTGATATTTTCAAAGTCGTTCAAATGATCTCTTGCAGCATACTCAAAACTGCTGACAGTTTCGCAAAGTCTTGGAAACTTCTGTACACTTTATCCAAAATTTCTGATAATTTCGGAGATCATCCAAAGGTTCCGTATATTTTATGTGAAACCCTTGATGGTTCTGCAAGTATTCCAAAAGTTTGGAATATTATTTACAAAACCCTACTCTGTAATTCATCAGAAGATTGCATGCATTATCTACGAAATATTTGGTAGTTTGATGGGTCGTTCAAAGATTTCTTATACTCCCTTTAAAATTCTTCATAGTTTCGTAGTTTAACTAAAGGTTTGCTAGATTCTCTACCAAATCCTTTATAGCTCTGTAGATGATCGAATGGTTCCGTATGTTTCTTAGCGAAACTATTGAATTTTCCATGAATTTTCTAGTGTTTGTGTATCTCTACGAAACTCTTAATAGTTCCGAGGCTGATCTAAAGATTTCGTACACTTTTCACGAAAATTTCCGTAGTACCATGGTTCAACTAGAGATTCGATACACTTTCTACGAGACCTTTTCGTAGTTCTGCAACGTATCTAAAGGTATGGTTAAACTTTTACGAAGCCCTTCATAGATCTGCACCGAACCTACATGTCCACTACTCATTCACTGTTTTGTTTTGCGGCCTTACTATATATATATATAGGTAACTCAGTTATAGTATGACAGTCAATTAAATTTACTTCAAGAATAAGTGTCTTTCTACAAGTATTCGTATACTTTGAGCAATCGGGTCTACGAAAATTGGTCGAACGGAAAAAGATAGAACGAAAATTAGCCGCCGATAATTGGTCGCTACGAAAATTAGTCACTACGAAAATTGGTTGATATGAAAAATAGTCGACACATTCATGACTAATTGAAAAAAAATATTTGAAAGCGAAACTTTTAGAGAGACGAATAAATCAAATAATGATAAAAAAAGTGACAAAAGTGGTAAAAAGCAAATTCTCTATATTATCTTAAATTACGGATTCTTTTTTTCCGATCTATATTAATCAATATAGGATCTTAATTACTTGAAAGAAAAATATATTCTCTTAATAAGGCCTTCTATTATAAGCTTAATTTCTTTCTGATTAGATTAGTAGGTTATATAACACAAAACATTATAATATTTTACCTTTCTTTTTGCTAAAATGTCAACATTTGTATTAAGCAAAAGTCAAAGAAACAAACCCTTATTACTCTCTAATGGCTTCAGCTATACTATCGACAAAACAATTGATGAAAAAATTTATTGGAAATGCGAATCTACACGATCACTTAAATGCAAAGGTCGAGTTCATTTTAATTCTCTTAGTACTATTATATTACATGAAACTAATAATCATAAACATCTTGTAAATGCTGTTTCAAGTGAAATTAGAATATTTGAAGAAAAAATTCGTGATCATGCTATTAATTATAATGAATATACACAAACTGTTATTGATAATTGTTTAATGAATTTATCAAATAATGCTGTAGCACGTATTCCAAACTTTAAACATATTAAGAAATCAGAACGTTTATAAGAATTTATACATATTTTGCATCACTTTTAAATTCGTATTTATTTTATTATTTTTTTGTATCTATCTTGCTAATATTTATTCAATAATTTGTTTTGTTTAACTGTCTTTCATTAACATAATTATTGTTAGTTTCGTATTCTCGTTATAAGTTTGTCGACTAATATTTATATCAACCAATTTTCGTAGCGACCAATTATCGACGGCTAATTCTTGTTCTATCTTTTTTCGTTCGACCAATTTTCGCTTTCCCTGAGCATCCATCTTCATTGCTCAAAACAATTGAATAGGTAAAAATCTTGATACATAAATGCTTATCTCAATTAATTAATTCTCTTAATTAAGTTTTGGTTGCTGTAGATTGGATGACTTGATCTATAAGTATCATTTTCTAAAGCAAAATATGTTTTTTCCGATGAATTCCGTGTTATAGATTAGCCAACAAAACAAGATCACGCGTAAGTTTGATTCTATAGTTTAAATTAATCCTTTTTCTGTTATGAATTTATCCAAACATCGATTAGGTAAGCTTTATTATTAAAAATAACATACATTGACTTCTCTCATTATAAATTGATTCAATATCAAGATCAGAAGATTGATTCTATTAAATAAAATAAACCAATTTATATCTCTATTTAAGATTCACTCGAATATCGAAATGATAAAGTAAGTGTAATTTTCTCAAAAGAACTGAATGTATTTATTTACTTGTTATATGTTGCTTCAAATAACAATCTCATCGACTAAATTTAATTTCATGAAATAAAATAAATATATTTGTATTAATATTTTAGATTGACTTGAATATCAAAGTGAGGGTAAGTTTGATCTTATAAAATATACTAGTTATATATTTACTTTTCTATTATAGACTAATCATAAGATCCAAGTCACCGGGAGAGTTTCTGTTTACAGAAAAGTTAAGTTTAATTTGTTTTCTTTAAAGGTTGGCTGTGGTAGTCGATACATACAAGCGTTTAGCTTAATGCTTTAACTGTAGGCGACGTATAAATACTTCTGCACATGTCTATATACGTTGGCGACGGTTAAAAGCTTAAATATATAGTCAAGCTGTGGTACGGCAGCACCTGTGCATAACTTTAGTTTTAGTTTCTAATTTAGATTCAGTACGAAACTCATTGTACGAAACCTTGCTTCGGCTTGTTCAGAAAAGGTTTCATACATAACTTTTTTTGTACGGAACCAAAAACATGGTTCCGAAGTTGTACCTAACTTAAGATCCTTTTTGGGTTTCGTAAAACACCTTTTTTTTGGGGTGCACTTGAGACCCAAAGGGTACCTGTAAGACATAGCAGGTGAGAACCCAAGAGTACCCCTAATATATAGTTGTTGAGGACCGAAGGGTACCCGAAAAATATAGTACTTAAGGTGATGACTTGTGTAACACATACTGATGACCATTGGAACGGTTACTGATGGACCGGTTCTTACCACCGTTGCATCCCTAACCCCCACAATATAGGACTTGAGGATTTAAAGCTAACCCTACAGTATAGGATAGGACTTGAAGACCCTGACTACAGTGAAGAGATTTATTCCATTAGTCTTAATATTAAACTCAAACTCAAACCTAACCTCCCATATAGTTTGGCTTTGGCTTTGGATTTAGTGCATGCTTACCTCTTCTTTCGTTTAGTGATGGCGCATGTGCCCACTTTAAAAATAATGCCAGCATTTTGAGCCTGATTGATCACAAGAGCGACTTCGATTTGGACGCTTGTTGGACGTTTACAGCTACAGATCACGGCAAGGGTGCTGGAGACGGAATAGGTGCAGCACTGAAGTTCATCACCAGACGTAATACACTTTCCAAGAACATTCTCATGCCAAATGCAAAAGACTTCTACGAGTTCTCACAAAAACAACAACTTGCAACAACAAGAAGATCCAATAAAAATATCTCTGGTGTTCATGTCTTCTTTCTTGAATTAGATGAAGTAGAAGAGGTTAAGAACAAATATCTGAAAGCTAGAAGTGACAAACTTCGGATAACAGATGAGAAAGGCCTTTACTTATATTCCTTTATGCCCGTTTTTACTAAAGTACAATACAAGGAATCTGAACTATGCATGAATTCAAACGGATTAGCTACTCAATGGTTCAATATAGTTTGACGTCTCGATCAACACAGATCAGGACATTTACATTCAAATAAAACTCCTTTTCTATGTCTTTTCCAATCGATCAAATTCTTTAAAGTCAAACTTCATGATGATACCCAGCATTTAAATAAATTGAACAGCTCTTTTCATTTCCTCCTTATACTGGATTTTTTTAGTCTCAGGTTCATGAATCCAGAGAAAATGACTCAACACGCAAGACTTTCAATAGGACCAGTCTACTGTTTCTCAAGAAACATGTTTCTAGACTTGTTTTATATTTCTGACAACAAAAAAATTCTGAAAAGAATAGCATCTGAAGAAGTTCTATGCTTTTTTCTAATATTTTCTCTATATATAAAAATATACTATAGAACTTCCGAAAAATTGCTTTAAAATTCGGGACTTTCAATAGAAAGGACTTAATTTTCTTTTTCATCGAAAATGTTTTCTAAATCATACCGGCGTTTTAAAGCAAAAAAATCAAAAAAAAAACTTGAAAAAGCGGATGGGCTCTCATGAATTCACCCATTTACCAAAAGTGAATGGTTTTGTAAAACATTTATCAAAAAATAATAATGATTTCGTCACACACTTATGAAAAACTAATGATTTCATAACATAATTATCAAAAATGAATGATTTCGTCACGCATTTATCGAAAATTAATGATTTCGTCACGCATTTATCGAAAATTAATGATTTCGTCACGCATTTATCGAAAATTAATGATTTCATAAAATAATTATCAAAAAGTAATGATTTCATACCATAATTATCAAAAATTAATGATTTCGTCACACATTTACCAGGTAAGTAACGCTCGTCTAAAGACTCGCTCAGCTCTCTCTCGTAGAAATCATGTTTCTAAACTAGAGTCCTGCAGGTTGAAGATAACCTGCCTTGCTCTGACTGGGTAGGGCAAGGCAGGTTGCGCTAGGAACAGGGCAGGATAGGGTAAGGTTGCGAAAATTTTTACAGGACAGGTTGCCCGTTATGTATCTCGTAATCTGTCAACCTGCGACAATATTTACATGTCAAATATTGTCAACATCTTTTCTAAAGTTATACATAAAGAAAGGAATAGAAGTAAGCTGATAATCGAATTAAAGTGTTTGTCAAGATGTTTAACAGAAATAGAGCGATTTCCATGGACGTATGAATCCAAAAATTTCATGATTTTCGTGAATTTTCTATCAAAAACGCGAAAGAAGAGGCGATTTGATTGGTGAACTGGACGTGGAAATTGATGCATTCAAAGTCTATTGATTAAAAGAAACACTTTATTAAAACAAATGAAATCAATTTGATTTTTAAATAAAATTATGGAATTGTATTCATGAAAATTTCAATTTTAATCAAGAAATCGGAGAAACATCATTTTTTATGTTCGTTCCATCATTCTGATCAATTTCTTAGTTTTTTCTAGTCCGTGGATTGCAAAACTATTCTTTATAAATATAGCTGCTTAAATGCATGTTTAGTTTTCTAATTTTGACTTGTATCTTATACTTTTCTACATTTTTATCATAAATTACTTTCTCAAATATCATCAACAATCTTAGTCAGATTTTCGTGCTTGTAAAATATCATCTGTGTCACATTCAGAAATAGATGTTGAACGAAAAATGAAGAAAATCATTAGCTCCGGATGAGATTATTGATATTTTGAGAATTAAAAATTTTCGGAGCAGGTAGCATTGCTTTTTTGCCTTATCTTTGAAATCAAATGGACGAAATTACATATAAAATTGACATGAAAGTTTCGATCTTTCTATAATGTCAAACAAAGCAGGGTAGGACAGGGCAGGTTACAGGTTGCCAAAATCGCAGCGGGGCAGGTTATAGGTTGCTAAAATACCTAAACCTGCAGGCCTCTATTCTAAACTACTATCAAGCTACTCATTTATAAAATTAAAGACACCGAAGTCAGATTCAAGCTCCTCAACCTCAACTGCCTTTGATCAAATTTCATAAAAACAAATGTTTTTTGTTACAAATTTGTCACCTGTTTAAAAAATTGAGCATCAAAAAATTTTTAGAAAACTGACTTCAGATTTGAATTCCTCATCCTCGATTATTCTTCGTTCAACCCTTATAAAAAAATTTTTTGTTGTAATAAAAGTAGTCCTTTGTCTAAAAAAATCAGTCCATAAAAAAATTTTAAAAAACTAACATCAGATTCGAGTTCCTCGACCTCGATTACCCTTCGGTCAACCCTTATAAGAAGAATCCGTTTTTTACCTTTATATAAGTTTTGGACCAATCAGTAAGGTGCGGACATACAAGCAAGCAAGAAAGCAAACAAACAATTTATGTTTGTAAGACTCTTCTCCGACAAGTTAAGTTAAAAGTTTAATAAGTAATGAAAGGAAAAGAAATGCTAATATATCAGAAAAAACCAATTAGAAAATGATTAGTCTGTCAATCTGCAAAATAAATAAAATATATCTCGACAACCAAGGAAAAATAACACTTCTATTCAAAATGCTGGGATAAAAGACACAAATTTTGTGTGACAATTGACTAATGTTGGAAAAGAATTACAAACTTTGCAGCATTCTTTGTCTAAGACATGTCGTATTGCTATAATGAACTGAAAAAAGTTGCAAAAGTTCCACATTCAAGTCTATTAAGAACTGTACTAAAATGTTATATATGCATCCCTCTATCAGACTGGCGTTTAGCCTTTAGGAGAAAATTGTCTGATTCTTAGGAAAATAATTCTCGTTTAGCATATCGAAGTTCAAGTTTCGTTGGTAGCTATCCATTATAAATTCAATTTCGTCATTTGTCTAAAAAAGTTGCGTTATACTAAAACTTTTCAATATCAGAATCTCAATGATGGTTTTTTCGAAATACCTGGTAGATTTTCTACAGACTTACTCTGTAAGAATCCATGTTGATCCTCACAAACGAGCGACTAGTCGTTCGTCGATGCCACTCACGTTAAGTCGTTCCCACTATCAAATACAAAAGCACCCGAGAAAAACACTTCATAAGTTCGCGACTGAGTACCAAGGTGAACCAATCCGACACCGGATCTTATACAATCCGATTATCCGATAGAATCTTATAGGATACCTAGTGACGAAATCGAATAGGAGTCCAACTGTCGGATTAGTATCGGATTCCGATTATATCCAACCGATTTAAAATCCGCCACCCTTGCTTTCGACTAGTTTTTTCCTATACGAATTTTTTTTCTTTTTTCAGGACCTCTTTCTGATTTAAAATCCTTGATTATAGTCTTCCACGATTTTTTTTGATAAGATTTTGCTTTCTTTTTTCGGGGATTTAAAATCTAGCACATTTGTAGCTATATGTTGCATGTGAAGGATATTGCGGGACCTATGTAAGACTCGAAATCTTGAGCTTGTGTTTCTATTTTGCTCCTCTGATGGTCTTGCTGTGATTTTCCTAGCAGCTAGTGTAAATATTTTGTGTAGTATGGTGAGGGTGGTACTGTGGGTGACCATTTATGTGTCGCGGAAAGGATTGCATCGAGGTAGTTGACAAGCATCAAAAAGAGGGTTAGATATGTGAAACATAAAAACTTGATCGAGTTGAATAACACCTGTAGCATTGCATAACTAATTAGGATATACGCGCAAGTGAATTTTGTAAGTGAAAAACAATATGGCTATCAAATAGGGTTCTTGCATCCTCAGGGGAATTTTCAGGCGAACAGTTTGGATTTCATTATTGGGCATTTATGAAAGGTTCCTAAATATTCATGTACAACTCGAAAGAGAGGTAGGAAATAACAGAACATACTTTTCCACATGATAGAAGACGTGTGGGTGTAATCGATTTTGTATATGGATAGATATATAAAACTGCCGAGAGCTAGCTGAACGACAGAGAAAGCTTCATCTGATGTATTAACACATGACAATATTCATGAAAAATGTGTTATAAATCGGAATGATTCGCTGTGGATATTATTATTCACTAGATGACATATAGTGTATTTCTAATGGTTTTACGAGTGTATGGAATCATACTGATAAGAGTAACTAGGTTACGTTTTCTTTCTAGCTGATATCTGCATTAAAAATGCGGTGTTCCCTTGTAATAGAAGATCAAATAGTCATGAATGAATTAAGATAGTTATAAGATTGATTTTTGTATTTTTTTCTACGTCACTAAGTTTTGAAGAATCATCATTACACTATTGTAGTATCGGATTTTATCCGATTAAGTTACTCGGATCCGATAAATTCCAATCGGATCCGATTCTGGGATCGGTTCACCTAGTATTGAAAACAACGCGTGCAAGTATACATGTAAGAGTACAAACTTATCTGGACTCCGATGTTCGTTTGAGCTTAGCACAAACAATTAGACACACAACCTCTTTTTTAGATTTTTCCATATGATCCTTCCTTCAGTCAAGGGAGTATTTGCATTCTTGAGGAAGAGTACATATTGTTTTTTATAATGAACCCGCATGAAAAACAAGTTTGTATCTCTGATAAAAAGCATTGATTTAATTTCACATTCTAGGATCTTGACCAGTATTGGCTGCTTTACTAATGATATAAACTTGCACCGCATTGGAAGATTTTACTAAAGATATCATATATATTAGTACAGTAGTACAGCCAAACAAGTAACACTAATAATTGTATATCTCTGCTTGAACGGTCTGAGAAACCAAATTCTTTGAGGCCGTTTAAAAGCTAACTGCAGTCTATCACTTGGGTATATACTCGATTCAAAAGTGAGGACACAGTTAGGAGTGTTCCCTCCTAAACTTACTTCTGCTTGAACAACCCCTAATTAGTCTCGAACATCCTTAATTTTAATTCATAATAGAAATGAACGGCTAGTCGTTCGTCGGTCTCCCTTCGAGGCACCACTCACAAATAGCCCCTCGTGTGTGCATCCATTCTTCTTCATTCTTTGTAGCTTTCTCTATACCAGAACTGGGCAACTCAGCTAAGATAGGGAATTAATTCGATTCGATTCATTTGAAAAAATTTTCAATTCATTTCGTTTTAATTCAAGAATCGAACCGAATCGAGTTGAGTTGGGCGTTTTTTGAACTGAGTTGCCCAGCTCTGTTATTTACATACCCCATTATTAGATTTCTGAATACTTAAACATCCAGCGTGGAATAGTTGTGATTGATCAAGAGTTCGACATCGAAAACTTATCATTGCTTGAAATTTAGGCCTGAAAAACTGTAATTGGACGAAAGCATAAGCTCGCAAACTTCTGATTCATGGCATGTTCAGCCTGATAAAATCTCAAACCTTCTAAACTAATATTGAAAATCTAGGATTCAATGAACTGTTCAGCTACAACAATTTTATTGATTGGAAGCGCAACACCGAAAATCCTTGATGAAATTGACTTCTGACTTCAAAAACTCTAATTGATGAAGAAAGCGAGCTCGAAAACATCCGTTTCTATGAAACCTGGAGCCAACAAACTGCGCTTGGCTCAAAGTGCGACATTAGAAAACTTTAATTGGCTTATTTTCCAGATTGCGAAAATCGGTTTCGTAATCTTACGCTTATTAAACTTGCACGCTATGGTCTGGCACAATCAGACATATACACGAAATCCTATCAGTATTTTTCATATAACCTCACTTCGATCAAAAGAAAAAATCTATTTGAAAAAATTCAAAAACTAATAGTACCATTCGATTCTCAGACCTCGATTACCTTTGGTCAAACTTTATACGAAAAATGTTTTTCGTAAAAAAGCCCATTCTTTGTGTAAAAAATTAATTTTGAAAAATTCTGAAAAACTGACACTACCGATCGATTCGCCGACGCCAAAAACCTATGTATCGAATTTTTCTCAGAATTACTGGTGGAATTTCATTGATTTAGCGAATACTGAATTCTAATTGGCTTGTCGGACAAACCAATTTTAAGCATTTCAGCTGGCGTATTTAAACGCCCTATAACCCTTTTTTTCAGAAAAGGGAATAAGGATGGAACACATTCTTGTTCGAGCCATTTTAAGGTTATCGCGGATCGTCTTTTTTTTGAACCGAATAGCAATTTGTTCCATCCTTATAATAGTAGAGTTAATTTTTTCTATGGCTCATAAAAAAACAATGTTTTCTAGGAAAGATCATCATTGATAACCTTATAATGGCCCTAACAACACCATATTTTGTCCTTACAATATTAAAATTCAAGCCTTCACTTAAGAATTTTATGATGATTTTTCCGAAGGTATGGAATCTTATTATCCTTGACAAATTTACGATGGGAAGAAATCCTTTATATGCCGTTACTGTAATCAGTGAGCTCTAGAAAATAATAAATATCAGATGCAAAACAGAGCGTAACACCTGGAGACCTTCCCTCGTCAGTTGTAATCTTAATCTCTCATCCATCTTCTACAACAAGAAAATGTTATGTTTTTTGTTTATTAAATATATTTATTTATCAAAAAGTTTTATTCTTGAAACATTCATTTGAATATTTTTTGCTGAAAACTTCATCCGTAATGCTATTTCCAGCGAGATCCAAAATTTCCAATGTCTATATGAATAAATTGAAATAAGCAAGAAAAAAAAATGAAGAAATTAATTTCACTTGATTTTCTTTGAATGCATTGATGAAATATTGTATACCTTTTTTATTAATTTGATTATTTTGTAAATTTAAACTTTTAAGTGTCTAATTAATGATCATCTTTAATAAAATAGATAATAAAATAAATAAAATTTACTCGATTTTTTCGTAAAGCTTTAGCTAAAGTTCGAGCACCTACATCAGTGATATAATTCCATCCAAGATCTAGATTGATTAATGTCTATATACAATACTGAAAAGATAAATCATCTTAATATTTTTTTTATTTTACTGTGTTTTCTTTTAAAAATTTTGCAAAATAATGAGCTACATCATCGTATATTTCATCATGTTGAAGATTAATTGTTAAAAGTGTCTACAAATTAAATATTAAACATTCATATAATTAAACGATTAATCATACATTATTTCGTGATAGGATATTAGCAATCATTTGTCCAGCTCCATTTTGAATAAAATTATTTGTTAAATTCAATGAAGTAACTGTCTGTATAATATAAAGCGAAAAAAAAGAAATATATTGAATAAGAAAGATAATGTTTTATTGACCATATTATCATAAAGTGAATTGCTTATGATAGATGCAGCTCGATAATCAATTTTTCTATTTTGAAGATCCCATGTTGTAAGTGTCTAAATTAAATCAAAGAAAATTAATTATATTAAAATAGAGAACTATTATTACTGCATCATTTTCTAGTGAATTAATCAATTGTTCGATTTCTTGATCATTAATAACATTAGTTTCTAAATCTTTTATTAAAACTTCGTCTATACGATCTGGAATATGTCTAATTAGTCTTGTTGAAATAGAATTTCCTCTCAAATCTAATGTTTTTATTGTCTAAATATTGAATATAAATAATTCTAATAAGATATTCATTTAAACGAATACTTTATTAATTCTTAAAGTATAATATAAACGAAAGGCTCCTTGATTTGTAATAAAATTATTTTTCAGATTAATCATAGTGATTGTCTATAAATATATTTATTAAATAATTTATGATATTTATTAAGAATCATACTCGATTAGTTCTTAATACATTAGCAAAGTATCTTAATACTTCATCAGTAATTTGACAATTTTCAAAATTTAATCTTGTAATTCTCTTAAATAAAACATAGATATCTCAATAATTAAATAATATATATATATATTACTTTAAGAAATGGAAGACGATGACTAATATGATACGCATCAATACTATTAATCTGTTTATTTTGAAAATCTAATGTAGTAAGTGTCTAATGAATAATTATATATATATAAATAGTAAATAGAGAATTTATTTTACATTCAAATCAGATATAGATGATAATAAATGAGAGGTATTTTCTTGATTATTTTGGGTAGGTGTCAAGAAAAATACAGTGCATGTCTAAAATAAAAAATAAATTTGTTTACTTTTCTTAGTGAATTTTAATATCAGTTATATAATAATTGAAATTGATAAGATTAAATGATATTACTTTGTTATTTGATTTAGTTTCGAAGAACTCTTGTATTTTATCATTATTAATTTGATTTTCTTCGATGTTTAGTATAGAAAGTGTCTAACGAGAATTATTTTAATGTAATAAGACAAAAATTTCAATCTTACTTCATTCTTCTCCAATCCATTATAAAAGTCGTATACACCATTTTTACAATATAACTGATTATGTCGAAGATTTAACGTAATAAGTGTCTATGAAAAAATGATGTAAGGAAATAAATGTCATATGAAACACAAATAATCTTTACTTTATTGTTTCTTAAAACATCATTTAAACAATATGTACTTCCGATTTCATTATAAGAAAGATTAAGTGTAGTAAGTGTCTATTTTATCGGTTTATTTAAATAAAAATGAATAACTTAGATAAATAATAAGTTATTCGTACAGTATTATATTGTAATTCATTTGCTAAAATTCGTAGATGTGCACTACCAAGTGACTTGTTGCTAAGGTCGATGTTTGTAGATGTCTTTAATTGAATAATAATTTTAAAAAATTCATGAGAATCTTGTTATTCGTCAAAGAAAACTTCCACTTTCGAAAATTTTCGAAGAGAACTACTACAAATTTGTTTAAGATCTCTCTAGTAGCATTCATAGACGTAATCAGATAAATCATGGGTCAAATATTCCTACAATGTTTTGTGAAAATCTTGTGCATTATAAGGAAAATTGATTTTGGACGGGAAGAGAAAGTCTTAATGCATATTTTTCTTACTTCCATACGATTTATTGTATCGATTAAGAATGATGATGTATCGACAAGATTTTTATTATTATTGATAAACAATTCTTTCAATGTCTAAATATTTTTAATAATGAAAATTAATCTTTTATAGAATATTTCTCTTGCCGTATTATAAAGTATATTCGCTAATAAATAATATTCGCCATCGTCAGAGATGCTATTATCTATAAGATTTAGTGTAATGAGTGTCTATTTTCAATAAAATTCTATATATAGAATAGACAAACAGTAAATACATCTTACTGTATTTGTTGTTAATGCATCACCCAAATCTTCAAGACCCCAGCATGTGATTTGATTATGGGAAAGATTTAGTGTAATGAGTGTCTATTTCCAATAAAATTCCATATATATATAAAGTAAACAAACAGTTAATAAATCTTACAGTATTGCTTTTTAATGCAGCAGCCAAATATTTTACACCTTTGAATTCGATTTGATTATGAGAAAGATTAAGTGTAGTAAGTGTCTATAAAGATTGATTTCGATGAAAATGAATATTTTAAACAAATAATAAATTAATTTTACAGTATTCGAGTGTAATTCCTTTGCTAATATTTGTATATCGATATCATGAAGTGATTTGTTACTTAGATCGATGCTTGTGAATATCTTTAATAGAATTAGATTTTTTTTTCAAAAAAGAAATTATTGATGAATATTTATAATACTTTCATATGATTTATTGTATTGATTAAGAATGTTGACATTTCAATAAGATTTCTTTCATAATAATAATTCTTACTGACAAACAATTCTTTCAGTGTCTAAATAATATATTAAATGATAAAAATTTCTGATTAAATCTAACACAATTCATACTGTATTAGATAATGCCATGGTTATTAAATAATATTCACCTTCCATCCTAATATCATTATATCTAAGATCTAATGTAATAAGTGTCTAATAAAAGACATTTATATGATGTAAACAAATAATAAATCTATCATACTTTATTCGTTTTTAATGCATCAGCTAAATATATTGCACCCTCGTCATAAATAGAATTATTACTTAGATTTAATATTTCAAGTGTCTAGATTAAATAAAGAGAATTTCTCTATGAGAAATCTGTAAAAAAATCAATTTTACTTTATTTTCTTTTAATATATCTCCTATATACTTGGCAATGTCATCCATGATCTCATTTCCTTTAAGATTTAAATCGATTAATGTCTATGTTAAATATTGAAGATTATATATCAACTGATCGAAAAATTTCACTTACACAATTATTTTTCATTGCAACAAAAAAGTATTGTGATAATAGGGGATGAATTTCGTAGTAACTTAGATCCAATGTAGTAAGTGTCTAAATTGAATTAAGAGTTATATATTAATTGAATTCAATAAGAAAATATCTCAGACTTTTATTTGACGAATTCCATCGATTAGAGGTTCTTTCAAAACAGCACACATACATCGATAAGCACCAAAATGCAATTTCATTAGTTTCTATGTATAAACCAGTCAAATATATATTAATAATAAAAGATTTACTTTATTGTATTGAAGAGTATCTATTATATGAGAATAACATTGATAAGTAATATCATTCATTTCAAGTTTTAATTCAATTAGTGTCTGAAGAAAATTGTATAAATGAAATATAATTAAGAATTAATTCAATTATACTTCGTTTTGTTTTAATAAATCTGCTATATGTTGAGCTCCGTTATCACCAAATTTATTACTCGAAAGATCCAAGTCGATAAGTGTCTAAATTCGTTCACAATAAAGATTTGATTTTCGAGAGAGATAAAAGAAAAGTTCCCTTACTGTATTTTCTTTCAATACATTAGATAAATAATATATTCCATGATCAGCTATCTCATTTTCATGTAAATTTAATGTGGTGAGTGTCTAGATTTAATGAAGTAAGTTTGTGTATTAAGAGAGAGTCCATGAGTTCATCAAGGAATCGAAGCACCAGTCTAAATTTTTTTTTTCAATTTGTTATTTTCATCTTATTCAGCATCGTCTAAAACCTCTAAATCGAAATTTTTAGCGCATTTGATCAAACTAATGAAAATTTTCCTCAATTTTACTGTCGAACGCTCAGGAAGCTATCTGAAGCATTTTGTCAAAATTTATCTATATAAAGATGATTCTCAAATGATGATAAAACCTTTACTAAATTTCTTGTGTAATATACTAAATGATAGAGCATCGAAAGCTGAACAAAATGCACTATTTACATATTATATTCTTATTAACTGGTCTAGAGTTATTTATCAAATACTGTACTGTCAATAATCCACCATTTTTCGAGTGAAAAATAACTGGACGTTCTGTATTATATTGGCTTCCATTTACCTATTGTTCATGATCCCAGACTGCATTTCAGATATGTGGTGCAGTTTTTCCTCCTCTAAAAAATGGTTAAAAAAAAGATAGAATAGTGTCGAAAAGGGCCCTGGCTACCCTTAAAATGATCGGTTTTTGGTAGTTTTTCAATGAAAATCAGACATTCTCAGCGATTTTAAGTATCATGACACAATTCTATAAAAAAAAATGGATGTGATATTCGCAATCAGCGTAAAAAACTACATCGAATCATGTATAATCTATAAAAAAACATTTTCTATCAAAAATTCACCCTAGGGGGGTAGGAGTTAATATTGTTGAAAGAGAGCTGTGGGGAGACCACAAGTGAATTTCTGACGGAAAATTTGTTTTTATAGATTATACATGATTTGATGTAGTTTTTTACACTGATTCCGAATATCACATCGATTTTTTTTTATAGAATTGTGTCACGATACTTAAAATCGCTGAAAATGTCTGATTTTTATTGAAAAACTACCAAAAACCGATCATTTTAAGGGTAGCCAGAGCCCTTTTCGACACCAATCTATCTTTTTTTTAACCATTTTGTAGAGGAGAAAAAACTGCACCACATATCTGAAATGCAGTCTGGGATCATGAACGGTAGGTAAATGGGAGCCAATATAATACAGAAAGTCCAGTTATTTTTCACTCGAAAAATGATGGACTGTGGACAGTACAGTATTTGATAAATAACTCTAGATCAGTTAGTAAGAATGTAATATGTAAATAGTGCATTTTGTTCAGCTTTCGATGCTCTATCATTTAGTATATTACACAAGAAATTTAGTAAAGGTTTTATCATCATTTGAGAATCATCTTTATATAGATAAATTTTGACAAAATTCTTCAGATGACCTCCTGAACGTTCGACAGTAAAATTGAGGGAAATTTTCATTAGTTTGATCAAATGCGCTAAAAATTTCGATTTAGAGGTTTTAGACGATGCTGAATAAGATGAAAATAACAAATTGAAAAAAAAAATTTAGACTGGTGCTTCGATTCCTTGATGAACTTATGGACCCTCTCTTAAGAGAAAGATGATTTAATAATCAATCATACTTCGTTGTGATTTAAGAAATTTGCAAGATGTTCAGCTCCTTTATCACCAATATTGTTAAAGGGAAGATTCAAGTTAATAAGTTTCTAATTATATTTGCACAGAATTGAGTTAGACAAATAAAAAAAAAATCTTTTCATTACCGTATTTTTCAATGCATTAGATAGATAAAATATACCATCATCATCTATTTTATTGTTACTCAAATTTAATGTGGTAAGTATCTAAATAAATCTATAGAAGAAATACGAACTCATATTGATCTTACTTCATTCATTTTTAATGCATCACTTAAATATTTAACACCTTCAATACTGAATTTATTCTTACTAATATCCAGATAATTTAATGTCTAGAAGAAATGATATATATGTATATGACAGAAAAGAAAAAGAAAAATTTACTTGATTTTTTTGTAATGCATTAGATAAAAATTCTATTTCATTATCACATAAACACATTGAATTGAGATTCAAATCAGTCGCTGTCTATATTCAATTAAGTAAAAATATATGAAATTTAAATCTAAAGTATGTTGTTCTACTATTATTTTTTCATGTTTAGCGAGACACAATTGTCGTAATGGTTTAGCAAGATCTTTATAGTACCAGGGACAAATATTTAATATCTCAAGTGTCTAAAATGAATTATGTCAATATTAATAAATAGATAAACAAAAAAATAGATGTACTGAATTATTTTCGAAAAAATTGATTAAATAACAGATAAATTCATTATTCATATATCTACCACTAAAATTATCACGGATCTCCAACTCAAATAATGTCTAAATCAATATAAGAATCTCGAACAAATGAAAAATACATGAGAATTTTGTTTTACCGAATTTGATTTCAACGCATTTAATAAATGCATAATTCCTTCTTTATTGATTTTGTCGCGTTTCAAATAGAGTTTTTTGAGTGTCTAAAATGAATATTTCAAAAAAAATCAAATGAAAACTGATTTTACTGTATTATATCTTAAGACAGTTGCTAAACATCGTACATCATAATCGCTAATATGACAATAATTGGGATGTAATGGAAAAATCTGTTCCAAATGTAATGAAATGAGTGTCTATATGAATTTATAGAAATCATATTCAGTTTTTTATTATGATTTATTATCAAATAATTTTTTCCATAATCTATTTCATTTTTCTAATATTTATAATGTTTCAATAGTTATTGATTTTGACATTATAAATATATAATTAAGTTCTTGACAATCTTACCGTATTATATCGTAGCGATTGTGATAAGTTATCGATTAAGGGAGTACAATAATATATCACAGGAGCATCTTTGAAAACCTATTTCAAAATTATAGAATCATGCTAAAAAAATGTTAAAATTCTCTCTAATATAATTTCTGTCAGAATAATATATTCAGAAAATCGTATTATATAAAAGCTAGATTCAAATCTTTGTCACTTTTCGAATAGAATTAGTCAAATTCAATAAACTTCCCAGGTCGATGAATACGGAGTTCGTACACGTGTGTAAACGACTGTATACGTTCACGACCGAGTGATTTCGACCTGGGTTAGAGAAATCTTGAATTATCACAATTATATAAATATACAGGGGGAGGAAAGTATTCAAACAACAATGAAATTAATTGTCAAAATTGATCATATTTGGAAATTTTTAGTTGATGGATGTTTTTGCTCAGGAAAATATTTGAAATTTTCAAGAATCAAAATGGTTTGAATGTGAATGAGGTGAATTGTTTTATTATGATATAACATATATAAGGAAAACGTCTGTCAGGATTCAAGATTATGTGAGAGTAAGTCAACTCATGTAAATTAAGGAAATTTTGACCGTTAATGTTCGAAAAGCAAACTAAATTTGGATCTAGTATTCATGTAATATGATTATTACTTTTATGGCTTAACAAAGATTATATTATATGGAATACTAGATTAACTAAAACTTTACCTGACAATTGGGCCTTTGTACTAGGTAGTCTGACCAGCGACAACAAAGTCTGTCAAATGTCTAAATTAAAGATAGTGAAGATTGATTGAATCGAGCATCTGAACAAGTTAATGTTATTTTTTGATTTCTAAATAATGTTGTAATAATTGTAAAGAATGAGATGTCTCTAATTTACAACTTGTAGAGTATTGTTTTAAGAGATTTAAACATACTTTATATGGTTGATAAGTATCTAGAATTGTGTTTAATCGTTGACAAACAGATTGAAGTGAACAGAAAATAGTGCAGTTATTAAGGTTATCAAGAATACGATAAACGAGTTCAACTGGTAATGTATGAAAATTTAATTTTGACTGAGTTGGCATTTCGGCGATATTTTCTAAAATATGTACATAGTTTTATTTCTAACTGTAGTTTATATCATCATAAAAAGTTTTATTAATGAAGAAAAATGTTGAACAAGATAGGATTTTTGAAGTACATCAACAATGCTCTTTATGATTGCTTCTAAATAAATACAAGACTACCTATGTATTTTTACCAATGTAGGTTAAACTATACGAGTGAGTATTGAAAAAAAATCGCAAAGATTTCTTTCCATCCTGTCCCAAGGGATCTTCTTCAGTAGCTTAAGCTCTCCATTACATTTCTATATTTTGAAATAAAAACGATTTAAATCCGTCAATATTCAAAAGAAAAATCCAAAACAAACAGAGAATTTTATTTTGTAATGATCCCAGGCCTAAAAATCAGATGACGGTTCCTATTGGATTCAAAAACCAACAAAAAACCGATGAAAATCCAGGATGAGCATTTCTATCGGATCTGCTGATTGGATACTAAGAAGTTTTCGATAATTTCTCGTTCTCGGAATCGGTAATTACTCCGACTAAAGTTTGACTATCGATGTGCAGCTAGCACATAATGACCAATCAAAATACAGCTTGCATCGACTAATAGGATTCGATTCATAAAATATCCATACCGGTCCATCAATTCATAAAAGATTCTTCACTAGTTACCGCTCTGACTGACTCATCATTTACACATCATTCGAGTCAGAATTCACTGATCATACAGACACCGCACAGTTCGGGCCTGAATACACTTCGAACGTGAGAAAATCTCGATCAAAGCGCAAGATACGTAAAAAATATCTACCGCCTCTCAAAACATCAGAATCATTCATCTAAACCAATTATATATGAGTCCTGAATCATACTTCCTTCCACTTCTGAATATCGTCTTGGTTTCTTATGAGCCTGCCCAGGTGATTCAATCCGGCTGCCGTTTCCGGACCCTATATGACCGTCTTTTACCGTACACGGCTGTTTCCGAGCCGTATTTCGCCGGAATCCTAGTCGCCGGTTTTCGTGTCCTATATACACCATACACAGCACCATATTCAAACCGTTTACGGTCCTATCCGCGCCGTTTACGGCCGTATATATGCCGTATTCTCATTAAGATACGGCCGTAAAACGGTTCTAGGCGGTAAGCTCGCAGAACACTTGCCCGCAGGACACTTGCTCGCCGGACAGCTGCCCGTCTGTAATATTTGCTCGCTAAATATTTATGCATCATTTTTTAATTCTAATACTTGTTTTTTTTATTTGACTACTGTTCGCATTTTATTTAGATAGTTAGAAAATTTAGAAATTACAATAAAAATATGAATACACATCCAAGAAAGTGATCCAGTATATTTAGATTGTCGGATTGTATCAAAAAATTAAATAGATTTGAGAGGAATATGAGGGCATACTAAGATTTATTTTTTTTGCGATTTTTTTCTTCCGAAGCATTTATTAGGATTTATTAACTGTATCAAGATTTTCATGCACCGTCACTCAACTGCTACCCCCTCACCCTCACCCTCAAGATAGTGCGGGATTTATTGAAAAATTCCTAACAAATCCCAAAAAATAGATCCCGGTAGCTGCTGAAAAAATTTCCACATATATGAGTCAATAGTAGAACGCAAGGAAAAAATTTATCCAAAAACATAAAACGAAAATGAAGTGTTCGAAAAGAAAAGAATGAAACATGAAGGCGGTTGATATCAAACAGCGAGCACAAGTTATGCGGGCGGCTGTCCAACAGGCAAGTGTCCGTTGCGAGCAAGTGTTCCGCGAGCTAACCGCCACGCCCCGTGTAGTGGAGACGCTATGATAAAATATCAACTCTATATTACGATGTTTAAGGGAAATATCACCAAGGAAAAGTCAAAAATGCCATATTGAAAAAGTCAAACTTCGCTGTCCACGCTCATTCTTCATGTTGAATATTTTTTATTGGATAAAACATTGCAAGACGCGGGGTGACACAGAGTCCTTTTTTTAAATACTTACTTGTTCAGTAGGAAAAAGTGGATCATACGTTTAATCAGTCAAAAAACCCTCAAAACAAGGATATTTTTCCATAAACATGTGTTCTTACGTGACAATAAAAGCTTATATTAAAAAAAGGACTCTTTGGTGCTCCGCATCTTGCCACGCTCTTTCAAACAAAAGAAAATTAAAGGTATACCATCAGTCTAAGTAGAGAAATTTGGGTCGTGCGTTCGGGAAAGCGCAAACCGAGAATAAACCGCTTGTTTCTTGAAAAAAACTTGCCAGGAATTATCAAAAATTTTACAAAAAACGAGGCGCGAAAAAGAAATCTCAGTATTTCAAAAGGATCCAAAGGTGGACTGTCTTTCTATGTATTTATCTTCGTGTTAACAATTCTGCCGAAAATGAACTCTTTTTGGAGAGACCTTAAGTAATTATTTCCAGCCAAAAAACCATTTGATTCAAATTTTATTCTTACTCAGGATATAACACTGTATTTATTTCCTTCTATATAACTACAAATAGAATGTTTATATTTATAAAACAAAGACAAAATCAAGAATAAATGACGACTTTTAGTCATTACAAAAATGCAAATGAATGAACAACATAATAAAGAATATCGCAACTGATTTTTTCACTCCTACCTGTTTGAGATCTATTAGCAGGTAATTCGTATAAGCTTTCAAATTCTACTTGGGATGATTCTGAATTCAAACATCAGACATAGACTAGGTACAAGAACAGATACATGTCAACCGTAATGATCCCAATCTTTCTGTATTTATTTTCTAATCAGTTGACATTGCATTGATCTTTAAAAGTGTGTCAGAATTAATCTTTCTTTGTTAGAGTGATTAATGATCATTAGATCGGCATCGAGATAAATCTTTTTATTTTTCAAATGATCAAACAATATATAGGATCAACGAGAAAAAATCCTAAACAATAGAAAAGAAAAATATCTTTGAATATTTTAAACAGAATGTTTGATAGTGATTCTCACTATAACAGTCTTATTCACACAATTAGTTTTTCGGATAAGTCGAAGATCAATGCCAAGTCCATTTCTTAAAGTACAAGTACAATACACTACCACTAATTATTCTGCTCTCAATACTCCAAAATGAGACTACTTCGATCGTGTTGAAGATGAAATCAAGAGAAGAAAATCAAAGTTACTCGTCTATATTCTATAGGATGACATTAAGAAGAAAGACTGTTCCAGGATATCTTAATATCCTAGGTTCACAAATCTGACAACGGATCCGATAGGATCTTATAGGATCCGATGGAATTCGAACACGACGGAATCCTATAAGATTTTGTCAGATCGTCGGATTCCGATAGAATCCGGCATAGGATCCGATAGGATCCGAGTATAGGATTCGTGCACCTGGCATGTTCTTCAAATAAACTAATACACTTACCTATGATTTGCTTGATCGAAAAATTCTGTTTAATGAAAGTAATGCATTGTTACTGGTGTGTCTCCTTTATATGTTATTGACTTGGAATTATGCAGTAAGAAAAAATCCTCGTGAGAATGACTCATCAATGCGTTGTGTTTTTCTTTCACAGCTTCTTCACAATAATGGTTTTTTCTAATATGTCATACACACACAGCTTCTCATTCGTCTATTAGAGTAAGGAAGGAAAAAAAATCATGTTGGTAACTAATAAACAACTATTATTGGATGAATTATATCAGTGCTGCCACCTTTTGAAGTGCAAAAAGCAGAAAACATGTTTCTGACATAAGTTGATTATAGAACTTATTGTATGTCCTAACTGAAAAGTGAATAGGCGTCTGAGAACGGTCCCTTGTTAGATCCAACAACATAATAATTTAAAATTACAGATCCAATTTGCATTTTTATTAACTGTTTAAATCTAAAAAAGAATCATCTTATAAATGACATAAAGAACGTGAAAGGTATTCTCCTCGTTCTTTCGTTTTGGAAGACGAATATCGCCTAGAGTTCAACCTAGTTATCACATATAGTTGTTCTAATAGCATCAATTTTTTCTTGATTCTTGTTTCTTAAGAGTCAAATTGGTTTCAGATACAGCTGATTGAACGTAAGAGAGACTTTCTGATATTTCGTGTTCATACAGAATGCAAGAAACTGTTAGGATTGCAAGAGTTAAAGATGATCAAGAAATACATGAGGCTGCTCAAAAACAGAAGTTATATAATTGAAGTTGAGCTAGAATAAAGTAGTAATATGAATTTAACCTAATATTTAAGAAAGCAAAATTTTTCTACTGAAAGTAGAGGTACTGGCAGCACTGTATGTCACATTCATCAGAATAAATTCCATCTGTCCTTTGTTTGAAAAATACTTTGGAAAATTCCTATATATTAAATTTTGTCTATTAATGAAACGAAATGATATTTTAATTCAAGTCGACCATGGTACTCGCATATGATGCGTTTCGAGAATATTCCCTGAGACTCGACTAAATGCTAAGAGAGCAAAACGTAACAGATATAGGAGATATAGGACAGAAACATAGACGGAAGGCGTGTCACTCGATGAGGATGCCACGGAAACACGAGAGGGGACACCTAGAGGGCGACTCTCTCGCTGAAGGTGTCGCGGAAATGTAGACGGAGGATGTGTCTCTCCATGAGGGTGCCACGGCAACACGAGATGGGACACTTAGAGGGCGACTCTCTCGCTGAGGGTGCCTCAGAAAGAGGAACACACCTGCAAACGAGGACAGAGGACATGTGTTTTTAAGGCTTATAGTGGGTAGAGGAGGTGGACTGGTTATAGAAGGTATAGGGGGTATAGGCGATATGTCTCCTATACCGCCTATATCTCCTACACCTCCTAGAATTTCTACATCTCCTATAAGCCCTATCACGTTTTCAGTCCCTCACACACGCATAACCTTATATCTCCTATATCTGCTATGTTTTGCTGTCTTAGCATTTAATCGAGTTTCCGGGGATATTCTCCAAACGCATCTAATCCTGCTTTTGGATCACCCTAAGTAGATGAAATCTGAATTAGATCGAATCGAACCGAACCCGAACTATCTTTTACAAAATAAAGTCGAACCAAACCGAACCGAACTGCAGTCAAGAAAAGTCAGTTCGATTCAGGTTCTGGTGTATAATAAAAAATAAAGCCTAATTTAAAAAAAAGAGATTCTATGATGCCCTGCATCTGAACATGCTCTTTCACACAGAAAAAAATTTTGAACGAAAGATAAAAAATAACACAAACCGAAGAAAAGTCTGCTTTTTAAGGAGTGAGTGCCAAAAATTATTTAAAATCCTGACCCAAAGAAGGTTACCGGTTTAAAGATCATATCATTCGTAACAGATCTAAAAGCGAGCTATCTTTCCATGCATTTATCTCAAGTCCAAAACTTCTGACGAAAATCAACTTTTTTGAGTAGGACACTAGCCTTAATAGAATCTACAACAACAAAAAAAAATTTGAATTAAAAAATAGCTACAGTAGAACTAGTTTGACGAAAAAACATCGAAAGCAGAAAAAGACATGTTCAAGTCATATAAAACTTTTTGTCCATTTCTCCATTGCAAAACATAAAAAAGCTGATTTATCGTTGATTACAATTAATGAAATTCGTTTGAATAAAACTAAGTTAGGACTAGAAACGGATGGAACAAGTAATGTAATCAAAATAAAATACAAAAAAAAATGAAGTTGATGACGAGAAGTAGTTAGTAAAAAGCAACTTGATAAACTGCAAGTAATACCAAAGTGTCTGAAAATCCGCGCATGTGACAGCGTAAGTTATTTTGAGAACTTCTACATTCAAAAAAAGATGAAACTGATTAAAAATGTAAATTGAACGTCCTTCTCAATCTAGTTATTAATCGGCTAAAGTATTGAATCTTAGATGATTCAACCCAGAGATGTCCATCGCGGTTGAGAATCTGCTGCTGTCATGCCGCGATGAGGCATATGACAGTTCCTGAAAAAAGAACTGGTTTCTTAACCCGATTCTCTAAAAAAGAAGCAGTTCTAGAACTGGTGAACTATCACACACCTAGCCGCGATGGACATTTCTGATTCCACCGTATACCTTTTTTTAAAAATCGGACTTGAGTACGACAGTCGTGTAGCCCACAGTAGGTAACCTCAAAACCGTCATAGAAAATCCGCTATATATGATTGTTTTGAAAAATTGGAAAGACTACCTAAAATCTATAAAAAACGATTCTGTAGAGAAAGTTAAGAGCAGTAGTATTGAACTGTTTTGAGAATATTTTTCTACATAGAGATCGTTTTTTGAGATCGTAAAATTTGAAGCAAATATCTTTTGGTTTTTCGATTTGTCCAATCGTTTCGTTTGTTATATGAGCTTTTATGAACCCAGACTTGATGAGATTTTTAAATGGTGGGGCTGATAATTGGTTGTGAATAACGGAATGCATATTAATATAATATTGGCGATCACTTATAGTCATTTCTGTACGATTGATACGAGTGTAATGCTCGATTTTCTTATGAATAAATCGCCATGAACGGAATAAGGATAAATCTTGTGGTTGAATATGACCAGTTGATCCTTCAGGAAAAATCAATAATTGACTATCTTGATTTGGAAATACTGATCTAAAATTTTTTAGATCAGTTTGAGTTCTCCAAGAATCAAGGAAGAGCAGAAGTTTTCTACCAACCAAAGGACGTAGAACTTCATTTAAAAAAATGCGATGTTTTTCATCACTACTCTTTCCAGATTTAGAAGCTCGTACTACTACATTTGGTGGTACAATTAAATCTTTCTGCACCCTTTTACCAAATTGATTTTCTTTTTCTTGAAGGATGAGTAAGAACTTATCTAATAGTCGACCATCAGCTGAGGTAACAGGCTGTACTGTATAAGAATGTGTTATTTTATTCTTCGTTTTAACAGCAACCTCTGTTGTTCTGTTACCAGTAAAAGACAGAGTTCTTGGTGGAACATACTCTTGTTGAAACGAGCAGTGATCGCTATTTAAAATATCACCAGAAGAATAAGTTGAGATTAAAGGTCTTTTGCTTTCGACCCAATTTTGGGCATCTAAAATGTGCACATAAATCATATTAAGATAAATATTCTATAGGCTCTAATGAAAATTTAAGTACCTTTCAAACTGCAAACTTTTCTAGTTGAGCCGGTTCGTGTTACGAGTTTGTTGTATCTTCTTGACGAGATTCGATTTTCTTTTTTGAACGTCTTAATAAAAGATTGGCTTACTTTGAAACTATCCCAATTTAATTCTCTTGCCTTTTGGATTGCGTAAATTTCCAAGTCAGTATCATGAACAGCTTCTTTTTCGATTGCTCTTTTCTGGTAAAATTCGTTTATCATAAATTCTTTTATTTTTTGGAGTTTTTCAGGTCTTGTTTCACTTTTTTCGATATATTCTCTAAATCTTGTAATGTAAATCATGGATTTGACCTTTCGAAATGGATTACAAATAGTTGGGAGCCTAACATGCGGATGTTGATCAACCCATTCGATTATGTTTTCCATTTCTTCCAGCGTAAAATGACTTTTAATATCCACGTATTGATTTTCGTTGTAATTATCATCTTCATCATAGTCATCACCTTCATCAAACTCCAGAGTTTCATAAGTATAAAGTTCACTAAAGTAACTGTCTTTGAATGACTTCAAAACTTCAAATAATTGCTTTGAAGCCAAATCTCATCGGTATTTGTTGGAGAATCTTCTAAGTATAATTCGTTTTGTGCCAAATGTAAAAGATGTTTCGCAATGTTCAATAGATTCATGCTTAAATTTGATGAAATAAACTTTTTCAAGTACTAGATGCAGCAAAGAATAATAGACAATAATTCTTCAAAATTATCTTTTATTGTAATTTCTTAGCACCAATCAAAAAGAAACAATCAATATATCACCAAGTGATGCATCAATGCATTTAAAACTTAAACAATTTACGTACTGGTCATTTTTCAAACACTACACACACATTCCTTTATGTTTCTATATTATTGAAGTTTCAGAAGACATCGAAACTAGCATGATCATAACGTAGTCAATACATCTCACGAGGGAACCTTCCCAACTGGTTAATCGCTTATGAGTTCAGCCTCTATGCATAAGGTAGACCCCAATGAGGTATGAAAAACCCCAAAAGGACAAGTTCCCATAGGGCTTCTTCTTGGAGTTATAAGCATTTTACTGTGGAGTATGGCATATAGTAAAAACTCGAATTATTGTATTTTAATCTGAAACTTTGCTCATAGAGTGGCCTACTAATGAGTAGAATACCCTGAAAATTTCAGCTCTAAAGAACATTTTCTTCATAACGTAGTAAAGTCTAAAAAAACCAAGAAATATTTTGGAAACTGGGTGAGTTTTAACAGGCTGAATACGTTATGAAGAAAATGTTCTTTAGAGCTGAAATTTTTAGGATATTCTACTCATTAGTAGACCACTCTTTGAGCAAAGTTTCAGATTAAAATACAATAATTCGAGTTTTTACTATACACCATACTCCACAGTAAAATGCTTATAACTCCAAGAAGAAGCCCTGTGGGAACTTGTCCTTTTGGGGTTTTTCATACCTCATTGGGGTCTACCTTATGTATAGAGACTGAGCTCAAAAGCGATTAACCAGTTGGGAAGGTTCCCTCGTCAGAGATTTGAGAAGATATTTTAACCACAGTCTCCACTAGCCAAGACTAGCATTTTCTGAAATTTTCGTTGAAACCGGATGAAAAATGACAAAAATGGTTTCTGAGGGGGTGGGAGCCCTTAATAGTATTATTCTTAAAACCTTCCAAATTCATTAAAAACAAGTCAAAGGCTAATCACAACATTCAAAATCCTTATTATATCATGTTAAAATTTGAAGAAAAGTTTCTACACGAAATGAATCACTGTGCAGTTGTGGGATCAGTATTTATGAAATCTTATGAAACAAATCCGCGACTATCCGCACGTAATAGTTCCAGAAACGATGCTTTCCATGGTATCGAAAAATTGTGCTTTTTCGATGCACTTGTCATTTTTTTTGAGTTATACTTAAGAAGTTTTCGCATGAGATTAGCTTCGTTCCAGCTGACCGCAATACTAAAAGGTTGATCGTCTGTTGGATATGATGAACCACGTGCTTCCGCCATTTGTTTTGCTTGAATTTTGCGTTCACGTTCGAAAATTGCCATTGATTGAGTTTGATTTTCCTTAGGATGACGTACATCTAAGTAAACAAGAGCAAGAAGTGGTTCTTCCTCATTCGATTCACATCTGTAGATGCCATCAACAACGAAAACTAATTCAGTTAATAGATTCGCATTTTGTTCATCGTACCTCAAATATTGAAATAGACGGCAACGTCTAAGAAAGGCATAAGTAAATATTGTATATAGATTACGACGTAGATTCCGATCGATATTCTGCTCTACATCTTCACGCTTGCTCATAAAATTTTCCCGAAATGAGAACATGCTGTCCAAGGCTCGATACATAATCAATGTGTGAAAATCACCATCTTTAAACGAGACTGATTCAATATCATTCGGAAAAGGTATTGCTTGACCGTTAGAAAGACGTGCAGCTGGCCAAGGTTTCAATTTCTGGCGATCAAAGATAGGCGTGTTACGATTGAATAAAATTGATGACAAAAGTTCGGCTGTGTCTTTTGGAAGAGTAACGTTCATGACATTGTTCTCTTGCTTTATTGGTCTCACATACCATTGTAATGGACACGGAAAAGCGACTGGATATTGATAGTGCCTTTGATCAATAAATATGAAGATCAAAGATTGTAATTTTTCATCGATAGATAGGTAAAGCAGTGGCAAAGAGATTGAATTTTTACATGACACCGTTCGAAATGACAAATGGTAATCAGATACTGTTTCATATGCATTCATCAATTGAATGCTTGTCCGTGATTTACTTTCAACAATGATCAGAGTTCGATCAGTTGGTTGTGAAGAACATGAACAGACAGCATCTCGGACACTCATAGAAAATGATGCATTCCAATGTGTTATTGATTTTGGTGATGATAGATTGACTCGAGCAAATGGATACCAAGAATGTGCATCGATTAAGAACGCACCTGATGATTTCAAACTGGCAAAAGATGAAGGCAGAATAAATTCAATAGAAGCATTTTTAGCAAGCAAGGTATAAGCTTGTATTTCATCCTTCTCGAACGTTCGATTAGCCATTTTGAATGTGAGATTATCAATTAGATGAAAAGAAAAAGCTTGCCCACTCACTGATGATGTAAGTCTACCCAATGCCAAATTAACGTTTCTCATCTGTAATATTCCATCGATCGAAGTATTGCCGATATCATCAATAATTAGCAACTGTAACATTGGTAAATGTGCCTGAGGTTTGTAATGAGCTTTTGGATACGGTGCGAGTATCTCTTGATATGTATTGACTGTTGTTTCATCGGTAAAAAAATCATGCAAAGCTCGAAATCCAGTTGCATAGGACCTATAACGTGAACACGTGCGATAAAATAGATATTCGAATATTTCATCAGATCGAACATAGCAACGTTTAGCATATTGACGCAAAAGAAGATAGTAGGTCAGTGTAGTCGAAATGGCTAGATCATTTAACGCATTGATTACAGTATTTGGTGGATAGAAGCAACGTTCGGCTAGTTGATCAAGAGCGTTGAGTGTATCCTGATGAATTGTATCACAACGAATATGAACACCGTGTGCCAAACGCCATGTTTGATAATCACAATGCTTAGTAGCTCGACCCTTCATCATTTTCTTAGTTTTAGTGATCGATTGGGTGAAATATCTACCTGGATCTCGTACACATTCAGCTTTGAGACCTAATAATGACGGCAACCATGTGAGATCAATACCATTGAATACTTGTTGTAAATAATCAATGCAATGACCATGTAAGTTCCACCAGTTCAAAGATTGAGTGAGAATACGAGATGATGAACGATGACGAAGTAAAGGCATACAAGTGACCAGAATGTCCAAAACACCGATGTGATCGGCCAAATTCGATGTATGAATGAGATCAAATTCCAGTAAAGGCATATGAAAAAGTGCCAGATTGAGAGCATCACCACACCATAAATGCCATGTTACGTCTTTCGAATATTTACGACAAGAACGAATCCATTCATCAAACTTCGATAAACAATATTTAAAAAGCGGATAGGATTCGTCTTCGGTGGTTGCACGAAATTGATTGATTTCGCTTTCAGATTCAAATGGAAAATAACTGTGAAAAGGATCCATTTCAAAATGACCAGTGTAGAGGTTAGTTGAAGGTTGAAGCATAGTCACATTTATATGAGATTTACTGGCGTTTGTGCCAGTCACACCTTGATAAATATAAAGCTCGATTTCATCCTGTGCTCGATGTATTTTCGATTCGGGCTCATCATGTAGAATCTCTGTGATTTCCGTACGTGATGTATTAACAAATGAGGTCAATGTTGTAAAACGATTACGTTTCAGGAATCTTTCCAAATGTCCTCGTCGTTGCCTTTGGATCCTATCAAAATCTTCTATGATTGTAAAATGTAGCCAGCTCAACAGTGTATTGATGATGATAGTTCGATCGTTTTCGCGGACACTATCGAGATCGTTAGCTAGAGTAGTACAAATAAGTTTTTGTAGGTATTTATTTGTGTCGCTATCGAGAAGAAAATCGTACCAGATCGACCAAATGATTGTACTGGGCGTTTTCTCTTCTCTAAGTGCCTGAAGAAAGAGAAGATTGCGAGCTACTACAGCTGGATTGATGTCGACTAAATATATATCCCATTGTGCGATGGTGGTTGATGTATGAATTAAATGAAATGCATGGCGCAGATCTCCACTGCCAAGAAAGAGACATCGTACGGGAAAGGCTGTACATGCTGACATATCGATAGCATTTGGTTTGGTATTTCCTATCAAATAACTGAAAGTGCCGAGTTCACCGATTTTTTGTTCGAAGACAATTCGACGATGAGGCTGTAACGCAAGTGTGTCAGTCATAGTTTTAACTAGTCGAAAAATGACATTAGCAATATTTTAGTATACACGAACAGGTGAGAGATAACTGCACGTTTTTTCTATTATCTTATATCTGGAAATAAAATACAAGTCTTTGGTCTACCATTAGAACAAATAAGAAAAATCAGAGGGACCTCTCACCTTTTACTAACAGTTTTTCATAAGCGTGAGGATGGGTGTTAGTGGAATATTTGTAATTTATGAGAACAATACGAACACCCAACTTTCTAAAACCGCATATAAGTCATCTTACGCACACCCACAGCTTGGAGTTATGTACACGAACACCCACTGTCTACGAATCATAAGAAAAAACAACCCTCAACAAACACTCAATAATGACCCCTCTCCGCACACTGTAAAAAACAAGATTAGAATAATAAACCTTTTTTTCACTTACATCAAACTTTCATAAACACTCTCATAAGGGTTTATGAGATCTATCTTATACTCTTCTAAGGTATAGAAGAACCATTCTAAACCTTGCTAAGGTCTACTAGAATGGATAGACGCGGAGTGTGACGATTGCTACCCTGTGTATGTTGGAAAAAAGAGTATACTGTGTTACGATGCTTGAAAAACAGAATCTGTTTCTATATCTCAGCTAAACAAAAAAAATGAGTATCTATTTCTATATCTCAACGAAATGAAAAAAGAATATTCATTTGATGGATATTTTTCATTCATATAATTGTTCTTCAGTTGACACATTCTGTCAGTCTTTTTCGAGTATTCTTAAATGTCCTGTGTGCAATAGCAAAAAGCATAGGTTTTTATATATTTTGTTTTTAAATTACTGAGGAAACAATCGTATGCACAAATTCCCTGCGAAAAACATTTACTGTAGTAAATCTAACAATAGAAGAGGGCAAGTACGCCCTCAGGTGAAAATTTTGGATCGAAAACTACCTTATTGCTTTGCTCTGGTTGAGAGGGTATTTTGTGCAAAATTTCTTTACATTTCCCCGTATTGTGTCCGAATGAATAGCGAATACACAAACAGATAGACATTCTTCTTCATATGTATGGATTAGAAACATCCGGTTTTCACATTAAGACCAAAGAATTATCGATACGAAATGAGTCATTTTAGAATCATAATAAATTCGTTAAATTTCCGAAAAATTCACGTAAATTTCATTGCGATTTGGCTTCATGAAATTTCACCCAGAGACCCCCTCTCTACTCCCGTTAATGGTGATAGCACTCTCCTAAACCACCTCTTGACCCAGAAAAGCACCATAAAAAGTTTGGTAATTTTAGCTATTACAGCACATCTGGGTGAGATTTCACCCACACACCCCACATCCCGATGACCATGCCAACCCCCGTCGACCTTCCTTGGGACCTAGACAAGCATTGTGGAAAATTTGGTGACGATAAGTTTTACCGGGATTGAGTTATAAACGAACAGACAGACAGACAAACAAACATTCTTCTTTATATATATAGATATAGATAACGGTTGTTTTGTTTTTTATCTTTAGTTAAGATTCAATTCGTTTTGCCAGATAAATGTGCCAACAATACATTTTTTATATATTATTTGGATTAATCAGAAAACAATTTAAATATTTTTATTTTATTTTTTATATAAACTCTGATTATTTATATTTAAGGAGGAATATAAATTCCAAAAAATTTAATTTTGATGTGAGTTCAAAATGCATCAATTTAAATTTAAAATAAAATAACTTTTTTATTAAAAGATTTAATGTTTATTAAATTTAAATAATTTGTAATTAATTTCTGTACTTAATATTTTTATCTGAATATGAATTAACTATTTCTAATCGGTAGTTATCAGAAAAAAAAATTCTAAATTTATTTGGTTCAATTGTGTCGAAATAATTTTTATTCTATAATAAGCATAAAAGACTGAGTAAATGACGTTAAAAAATGTCTTAGAATCCTTATTCATATACATAAGTTAGTCTTTTTCGTATGGCTCAATTGTCGAAATGACGGGTAAGTAACATATTCTATGCATGTTCGAATCTAATCTTCATCCTTATATATATTACTTTAAACTAGTCTGGACTAGACAATATCTGAGACTAAAACTCATTCTATGATCTCGGCCCTGATTATTGATATTCCCCGACTAGTCTTTTTTTTAAGGGGCTGAATAATTTCATATAATAGCATAATCAGAAACTAATACTTTAAATTTAGTAGTTTAGTGATTAGGGTGATAATACGGCCCGAGTATGGTTAAGTTTTTTACATAATAATAGACAGAAAGCAAACCGATGTTTCATGTCGACCTATTTAATAGCAAAATATACCAAAAGATGCAGCGTGAAAAGAGAAGACAATTTACATAAGACCACTCGTTTTATACTTGCTCGTTTTTGTTTTTAAAATGGATAAAAGTTTGAGTGATAAAATTTCGACTGCGCGGTAATGATATATTCTTTTGCTACAAAATCAATCCCGCTTTTTTATAATTCATTCTTTGAAAATTGTTGAGCTTTGCACGCTGCATCTTCTGATGTTCTCTTTTTTTTTTGAAGACAAAACATATCATTTAATAAGAAAATGAAATAAGAAAAAACCGAATTCATTTCGCATCGAAAAAAAATATTTTTGTGAGGTTAAAATATGATCCCTCAAACTTTTATTCATTTTAATAATAAAAAGCGTAAATATAAAACAAGCTATCTTATGTAAATTGTCTTCTCCATTCACGCTGCATCTTTTGTTTCTAAATAGAGTAAAGTAATAAAAGCTGTGTTGCCCAATTCCTACAGGATTAAAATATATTCGATGACCTTTGACCCACGTCGATCACGGCTTTGAGGGGGAGAGTGGGTCCAAATTTCTACCTTTAAACACTTTCTTTCAGATCGTGTTTCACAAAAACGTTAGATGCAAGCCTGACCATCTATGAACATATAAAATAAAACATCTCTTTCTTAGTACAGAATGATGTTGTGTTTTATTCGAAAGAACGAGTGAACTAAATTTGACTGTTCTCGTTCATTTTTCTCGATCGCTATACTATGACTATTTTTTTTTTAATATTCAATGACAAATCAAAGAAGAAGCATTCGTTTCACTCTCGATATAAACGTTGGCAATACATGAATTCATCACTTCCATTCGATCCATATCACATAGAAAAAAAAGGTTACATAAATAACGAATAGAGAGGTCACAGCTGTTACACGAACGTTATTCTTTTTTTTAAAGAGAAGATTATAAATAAACCCCATGTGATGTAAACCGGACAAAAACCGGCGGTTAACCGCCGGTTTTACCGGTCCGGTTACCGGCTCCCAAAACCGCGGTAAACCGGCGGTATTGTCCGGTAAACCGCGGTATACCGCCGGTTTTTTTCGGTAAACCGGAGTTAACCGATGCTAGTATGTGCAACTAGACAATATCGTTTACTCTATTCTTTGAATGTTTGTATAGCAAAATTTTACAAATATCTTTAGATTTATAGAATTTTTATTTCACTCAAAATAAAAGTACAAAAAATGTAAAAATACAAAAAATCAACACAAAATAGTGAGAAATAAATTTAGAAAAATAAATTTAAAAAAAAAAGTATAAAAATTATTAAAATCAATAAAAAAAAATTAAAGAAAATAAATCTAAAAATAATAAATATCAAAAGGATGAATCTGAAAAGGTATAGAATTAAAAAAAAATTCAATAAATTTTCAAACAATTAAATTAAAAAGTGAATATTGAAAACTTAAATATAAAAAAGATTAATGCGTACTTGAACTTTGTCGTCGTTAAGACGTATTCGTGTCTTTCAGCAGGAAAAAAATAAATAATACAGCAAATGTACATGTATATATATATTTTTTTTTTTCGTTCTGTATAGCCGTTCTGTTTCTAGTATATATATATATATTTTTTTTTTTTTCCGTTCTGTTTCTAGTATATATAGTTCATCGGAATATTATCGGTTTACCGCCGGTTTCTTTCAATAAACCGCGGTTAACCATCGGTTTGCCCGATTTTATCGGTTAACCGTCGGTTTGTCCGGTTTTAGCGGTTAACCGTCGGTTTGTCCGGTTTTAGCGGTTAACCGCTAGTTTTCTCCAGTAAACCGCGGTTAACCGCCGGTTTTTCCGGTTCGACCGGTTTACCGCTAAAAGTGATCCGGTATTCATGACATGGGACGCTTTCAGAATTTTCGTATTTTCACTAAAATCTCATTGCTAAGTAAAAGATAGAATAAAAAATTCCAAAACAAATTGTAAAAGAAAAATCTAACAAGAATGACATAAATTATGTGTAATCTATGTGAACTTACAAGCAAAAAAAAACACTTTGATTTTGAATTTTTGTAATAGATGTTAGTATAAATGATGGATCAAAAATAGTTTCTTATGTCGTTCTTCGAATAATAAACAATGAAACAAATGCATATGTAGAAAAGTAAGAATTTAAATATGAGTCATGATAAATCATTTGAAATAATTCTGTTAAAAAAATCTATTATCCATTTCTATCTAATCACATTCAAGTTTATTAGAGAATTTTTTTAAAAGAACAAATAAAAAAGTTTTTTTTATTTCCATTGTAAATAAATTTTATCGTGTATATGTTTAATTGTATAATTATCAATTACATTCATAAGATCAATTGTTGTTTTTAAATTTTGAATAATTCCATCATTTAATTTCGAAACATAGAGACATAATGAAGAAAGATGTTTAATATACAAGGATTTTTGATCGAAAATGAATTTTACAAGTGAATGAAGATCGTTGTAATTAATACAATCGATTTCAATATTTTCCATATGAGAACAAAGATTAATAATAAATTCAATTTGTTTAAATTCAGTTGTTTGCCAAAGATTTACTTGTAGAATTTTATTTGTATTTGATAATGAAGAAAGAATTTGTTTTCTTTCATCAGATAAAGATATATCTTTTGATCGTGACCAGGATGATATTGTCAATGTATTAAGTTTAGATAAAAAACGAATGATTTTAAGAAATATATCTATAGGTACCATACTAAAATTAACATTTAAATGAGTAATATGTACTGTAGTTAATATTGATCTAATATTATCAAAAAATCGTGAATTAGATTGATTTATATTACTCGTATAATTAATACTAAGTTGAACAGGTGTAAAAACTTCCGTAGAAGAATTGTCAATCTCCTGTTGAATTCTATTGATAAAATCTTGTTTATAAGAGAAAATATTTTTTCGTTGTTCTTCTAATGTATATTTGTATGGATGAATAGAATAAATAATTTCAGTATTATCATTTTCACCCATATCAATTTCAAGTTCAAATATCCATTGTCGTTCAATCCAAAAAGATGTAGTAAATTGACTGAGTAATATATGATGAGAATTGAAAAGAATTCTTTCACGATATTCAAAATGAAATTCTTGTAAATAAATAAGATGTTGTGAAATAAATTCTTCCCATCGATCAGCATCAAGATATGCTGGACTATTGGATGCAATAACAATTTTTAATATTTTTAATTGTGAAGATATTTTTTTAATAAATATTTCAAATTCATTACACATTAAATAACATTTACCAATTGATAAATGTTTCAAATAAGGTAACAGAATTTGTTCATCTTTTTCGATATTTACATTTGATCTTAACAAATTTCTACAATTGAGATGAGAAATTTGTGGTGTATATGAAAGTATAGCAGATAATTGATTGACATTACAATCATGATTGATAATCAAATGTTTAATACTACTAAATTGTTGATTATTATTAATATAAGGTAATGAAATTGATTTTATTTTTAATCTTGATGAAAGTTTATTATATTTTAATTTGGGTAAAGATAGAATTAATTGATAAACATCATTAAGATCTTCGATATGATCATCAAGATAAATACTTAATGAATAAAGACATGGTAATAAATGTAAATCATTAAGAATATTCATAAGTTTATCTGATTTAATTCCTTGAAGACTAAATGATTCAAGACGAATAAATGATGAATCAATAATAACTAAATTCCAAAATTGTTGAAATATTAACATATTTGATAAACGAAGTGAAACAATTTTATGTTTATTTGGTATAATGGAATGTTTATAACGTTGTTCAAGATCTGATTCATAATTAGATGAAAGATCGAATGTTAAACATGGATATGAAATAAGAAGTTGTTGAAAACGAATATTCAAATTTGAAAATATTTCATATGCATCATCATAAAGATAATCAAATATTTCATAGAATAATTCATTTGGTAAATTTTCAATGTTTGTAATTGATTCACTATCGTATGTGTCATTCATTGTTAACTGTTGTTTGATTTGATTCAATATTGTTGTTATATTAGACATAATCTATAAGAAAAATTCAAGTACTATGACAGAAAGCAAAAAAAAAAATACTATTGCTTGTCTACTGCAATATTATTTTTAGTTATTTTGTTCTTTTTATCATATACTCACTTGAAATAAAAGCGAAAGTATTTAATCGAAAATGTATTGTAATTGTTAAGCAAGTAGTAATGTATTGTAGATTATTTTACGTTTAATGTATTTAGTTAGTTATTCAATGTTATATATAGTTTAAAAGGAAAATACCCAGTGAATTATTTCCCATGTGGATAAATCAAAAAAATTATCATAAATCTTTGATATGAATCATAAAATACACTAGTGACGTTATTACGTAAAAAGAACAAATACGTCAATTGCGTAATGGGTAAAACGTTGAAAATTGCGTCAGAACCTATTTTAGTTTCAAAAGAAAAAGAAGGCAAATACTCATGATATGTGTCATTCTGAATGTCAACAAAAAATTACATTCAAAATGACACAATACTTATCTCTTGAAAAAATAAAACAAAATATTGACAAATGTTCTCATATTGCGAAAATCGTTGCAATACTGACAATTTTTTAAAAATATAGCGTAGAATCGTTGTTCATCGTATTTTGCAAGAAGATCGATGATTAAATAAGATTTTGCGGCAATTATGACGCTAGATACAATTTTTTCAAAGATTGTCGATATGTTAGAGCAATATATCGTGTTTGAACACAAATTTTACTAACGAGACAACCACTCGAGGTGATAAAAAGCTTTTTGGTCGAGGATATGATGGTTAGATAGGGCATAGCTGGGAGTGGTATACCATAAGTTAGTTCGGGCCCAAGTTGAGATCTGGTTGAGATATCGACTTTTTACTCGAATTTGCTATAAAACCCCATCTTTCCCATAAAATCAAAATTTTGAATTTTGAGGTGAGACTTTGCCCATATCAAGACCTCAGCCAGAGTAGTTCATCCACAAAGTTTCAGAATTTTTGGATTAAGCATTCTCGAGATATAATGTTTTCAAAATATCCATGCATACAACAATATGTTTATGCTAACAGACTCATATCTTGGGAATGCTTAGTCCAAAAATTTTGAAACTTTGTGGATGAACTACTCTGACTGAGGTCTTGATATGGGCAAAGACTCACCTCAAAATTCAAAATTTTGATTTTATGGGGAAGATGAGGTTCTATAGGCAAATTCGAGTAAAAAGTCGATATCTCAACCAAATCTCAACTTGGGCCCGAACTAACTTAGGGTATACCACTCTTAGCTATGCCCTATCTAACCATCATATCCTCGACCAAAAAGCTTTTTATCACCTCGAGTGGTTCCCTCGTAAGTCAGTATGAAATATGAACTAATTAAAAAAATATTCGAAAATTTGTATAAAATGAGGATCAAGGACAATTTCTATGCAATTTTTTAACGTAACAAGATTTGATAGTCGAAAAAAAAATTTGCTTCCCATACAGGTGTCACGACTGTAACATGAACGTGATTGAACAATTATAGACAACGATTAAATTAAACTTCTCATCTACATTTATTTGTTTTAAGATTCATTTTTGATGATAGATAGCTTATTATGAGCACATTTTTAGATCAATAATGGAACATATATGAGTGCGTCTCTGAGAAAAAACTTTAAAGTGCTCTATTCTACAAGAACCTTAGTGGATATTATCAATAAGAATGTACAACTCTTCTCAATTTTTTATAAAGGACTACAAAAAATGAGGAAAATGTGGTATCCGATGTCACCACTTTTTTGATAACTGTGACGCAGTTATCGTAGTTCATACTCACACATGGGGGTATAAAAGATACTTCATTTATTTTTCTACAGAATCAAGGTCAGTAGCAGGATGTATTAAATGATCAATACGAATATTCATTGTTTTTTGAATAATTCAAGAACTCAATGAGCTAGAGATCTGCAGTATTCACCAATCGATAGAGAAGAAGTTGGGGCATTGTTTTCCTTGATAAACTGTAAGACAAAATGCTTTTAAAACTGACCACCTTCGAAGAATATGCAAAAGAACGCATGAGAATGAACTCTCATTTAGATGAAATTTTGATTTTGATCTATGACTTAGATAAAATATACTTTTTTTACTTTCCATGATATTTTCACCGAAATACGAAACTACTATGATAAAAAGTCGATATTTGTCGCATGCAAATATATGATTCTATTTACTTACCGTCAGAGTAAAATAAGAGAGCCATTTACATTATATCGTGAATTGTACATCTGAAGTCGCTCTTTCTGAATCGAAGATCAAAATCGAAATTTCAGCTAGATGGAAGGTCATTCTCATGTATTTTTTTGCAGGTTTTTTGAAGATGATCAATTTTAAAAGGATTCCGTCTTACACATTATCAAGGAAAAACATGGGTCAATTTCTTCTCTATCGATTAGTGGAAATCACACATCTTTAGTTCATTGCATTCTTGAATTATTCAAAAAGCAGTGAAGTGTACTATATTTTGAAACAAACATTAGAATAGATCTATCAGCGAAACATTATTTTCTGATTATCCAGGAATATAGATACGATTTCGAGATGTATTCTGTATACTACATTTAGGATAAATGATAGCCATTCACTTCAACAACTATAATGAGCATTTAAAAAAGCCTGAAGTAAAATTGTAACTGTTCACCCAGATTAATGTGTTTTAAGAATAGATGGCTATGGCCAATTTATATCTTCTATTTTTGTTTTTAGAGCAACTATAATCATGCCTGTGATTTTAGCCATTCCATATCAATCATTGATAAACGTTCCATTTATCAACCTCAGAATGTTTTGTCTTCACATGTAAATCTTTACTTTATTGGAGTACGTTTCATATATAAACGTATATGTATGAGTTTTTTTTCTTTGTAATCAATTCATTTCAAGATTGTATCTTGTTACTGGAGTAATATAGCGAGCTGATCCTTAGTATATGATAAAGGAAGATGTAAAAAACAACTTTTTAGCGATTACTTCGCTCAATTTTGCAGTTTTTACAGAGATACGACTCAATTTCTGAGTTCCATCTATTTTCTATGCATTTATGTGGGACCGTTCTAATTTGAAACACCTTTTGCATTGCGTGTTCTTACTGAAAGGCACTGCACTTAGGAAGAATGTTGTCATCGTCTTCATTCTATCGTTTATAACTTTTTTTTATTTTTCAACATTTTCGAATTTATATTTCATTAGCTGATAGAACCGATGTTCACTTACGCAGTCAAAAATTTTGAACTTGTTTGCTCCATTTCTCCTAGATATCAATGACAGAATATGGATGACTAAAAACTCTGTTCTTATTAGAAGCACGAACTTTATTTATAACATCAACTTGTTTGGAAAGTTCTTGTAACTTACGCAATGTGAAATAATGAGATAATAACTACTCTGTCTCGTGTTTCATATAATATGAGTTGCACAGACTTTCTGAACAACTGTATACATAATAGTCTCAATTTTATTTAAATGAAAGTATATTCAATAGTTCATACGCGGAAATCAGTTTCAAGTAATATTTCATAGTCGAATGTCTCTCTTATGTAACATGTAGAAGATTTTTTGGAAAGTGATCTACAACAAAAGTTGATCCAGTAACAGTTAAATGGGCACCATCAAAGGAGGTCAGCGTATCGATATTCTCTCCAATTTTCACTAAACAACCATCCGAATTGCACAAAATCTTGTGCAAAGAAATGTAGTTAATCTTCATCGTTACAGCGAAGGCCTCCATCTCTTTATCTAAATCAGCTATGTAATTAAAATATCCAGTATCCATACGAGCAGGTATCTGAAGTGGCTTATAGCGCATATAATATGTGTAAAGTGTTCTGGGCAATCCATTTTTCCAGTGTGGGTCAGGACCAACTAGATAGATTTGTTTCACAGTCATATTTCTCAAGAATGTTATAGTATTCGCTAACTGTTTCCAATCATACTCGGGCCAATTCGCTGCCAACACAGCAGTATTTGGCTTTTCAGATGCAATTCGTTTAGATATGTAGTTGTTGGTTTCAGTGCAAAATGGTGCTTTGTATATCGAATATCCAATAATTGGTGGACATATAGACGCAGTAAGTTGAATAATACGAAAATCAGGCTTTGCAGCTACGATTCCTGAACGTAACTGCGCGGCATGTGAGTCACCCCATAGTAGTACTGCAGTCGAAGCGGGCTTCTCTATGTTGTCCACACAGTTATCGAATTTCATATAATTTTGTCTTTCATTACGAAGACACGTACCAGCTCTGTAAAACTGTGTTTCCTCAATAGACCATTTATTATTGTATTTTATAATATTTCGCATAGATAGAGGGAGTCGATACAATAAACCACTAGATAGATAAGTGAAACAGCCAACACAACCAATAATGAACATCATAATACATAATGAAATGAGCTTTTCTTTAGGAAACTGCCCAAAGCGAAATGTTTTCTCAATAAAGTTGTATGTAGCTAAAGCAGCGATGAAACTCAGAATGATAACGGGAAAACGTTTGAAATCAGACATATCGTCTCCAATATAAAGAGATGTATATACAAGCAACGGCCAATGCCAAAGGTAGAGGGGATAGCTAATTAGTCCTATTTCGACCAGAAAGCGTACAGAAAGGATGTTTTTATTGATCCAAACTGTTGGACCAGCTGATATTAGAAATGCGGTACCCACCGTTGGAGCGACTGCCCACCATCCTGGAAATGCGAAGGTTTTTGTAAGAATAAACATTGGCGAGATAATCAGAAGACTTCCAATGATCGACATTATCATGCCTAATACGTCTACGTCTCTATCAGACGTTTCACTGGACAACACAGTGTTGAAACAAGTATTTAATCGCATATTTACATTCTGACAATAATATTTCACATGTTTGGACATAAAGATTAATATTGCTCCTATCAGTAGTTCCCAAGCACGAGCTATTGACGAGTAAAAAGTTTGATTTCTTTGTGTGTTTACCCTATAGATATTTATTGTAAAAGAGAAGACTGTCAGTAAAGTTATTAAAGTGAAAGGGTTTATTTTCAGTTCCCAAATTCCATACAATAGCAATGGCCAGACTATATAGAATTGCTCCTCGATACCAAGAGACCATAGATGAAGTAAAGGTTCAGAATTTGAGGTTTCATCAAAATATCCTAGTTGCATACCCGAGAAGAAATTCGACGAAAAACTCGATCCAGCTACGGTATGAGCACCTAAATTTTTCAGTTCTGCAGGCAGTAACAAGTGATAACCAGCTATGTAGCAAGCAACTAGAACTGCAATCAATGATGGAAAGATTCTTTTTATCCGGCGAGCGTAGAATGAAGTAAAAGTAAACGAGCCTCCATCGAGTTCATTGGAAATTATCGAAGTCATCAAATAACCAGAGATGACGAAAAAAATATCTACTCCAACAAATCCACCCGGAAGCTGCTTTGGAAAAGCATGAAATATTACCACTGAGAGGACAGCAATGGCACGTAAGCCATCAATATCTGGTCTGTATTTCTCATCATCACTAGAAATTGGTAAGAATGGCAAAGCAACATGTTTATATTTGTCGACGAGATTATTCATCATAACTATAATTATCGTAAGAAATTATTATTAGTAGTGGTTTCACACTAAAAGGTTAAACAGAACCTTCCTAAACGAGATTTTCTTCCCTATAAAAAATCATTTTTATTCGGTCATCATTTGAATATTTAAATTCTCATATAGAGAAAAACGTTATTCTTTTACTTCTGACTATCGACCTATGAGTCTATAACGAGCAAATATATTCGAAGAAAAGTGGTTAGAGTACAGCAAGAATAGTGTGAATCAATTTACTCACACTTAGATACAAACAAAAATTTATAAAACATTTGTCATGTAGATTTCTAGGTAGGCTTAGATATCTGGCGGTATTTAGTTCGAGTTTGGGCAATGTTTTAGTAACCGATTATAGATCTCGATCCAGGCTATTCGTTTCGATGTTTTGAAATTAAAATCGGTCATGTACTTGGGGGATGGTAAATTTCATAGTGACACGTACCCTGATGTGCTCTATCCAACAACGAAAACCGTAGATCTCTATCATTTTCCTTTCAAAAGTTGTGAAAATTCTGTCCAAGTAACTTATTTTCAAAAACAGATAATAGTTCTGTGATCAAAAAACAAAAAAGTGGAATATATATGTCTCACTGACTCTAAAAAAGTTAAAGAATAAATAAACAATCTGGAATGAGAGAAATATCTCTTCTAAGACAAGAAAGTTATGAATACAATTGGGAAAACATTGCAAATTCAGTTAAATCTTGCAATCGACAAGAAAAGAAGTAAGGAACCGAGCTGAAGACATACGTATGGTAAGATAGTATATATTGAGATGGGTTTCTCAATCATCCTTACGAGACTCGCAATATCCATGAAAAATCTAATGGATTAGGCATAATAAATACTCACTTTTCGAATTACTTTTTCATTACTTAAAATCTTTTCTTGAAAACATGAAAAAAATGTTAATAATAAAAATTGCGGCAGAATAATCTCTACAACCTAAGCAATACAACTGCAAATGAAAAACAGCGAATTCTGACGATCAGACGAAAAAAACCAAAATGTGGATGATTTATGTAAAATGGCTTTCATTAAATACAGTTGATATAAGAGTAAAATCGAAAAAATGCACAACTATATTGATATAGTATTGTTTAGTACGAGTGAAAACAAGCACGTGGGGATAGAAGAAATGATGGCGAATAGAATAAGATTCGACTCGATATTGATGATGCTCGCTCAAGCAAATCGATAAAGAGAAAACAAAAAATATTGAGCTCACAGCAAGAGACTAACGAAAATTTTCGAGACACCTTAATAATGATAGAGAAAGAATGAATAACGCAGGAAAAGAAAACTACTACTACAGTTGAAATAGTAGTGTTCTGTTCTACGGTATCTCCGAGCCTTCTCATAAGATCAGACCTCTGTACTCTATGAATGTCTTAGCGGCAAGAATGTAAAACTAAGAAAATTAAAGAAGACAAATATCTATTTAGTCAATTTGAATCTAGAAATTTTGATAGGGAATTGATCAACAAGTATGTGTATAAGTAGAATAGCAAGCAGTTAGAACCACATATTCTTCCTTTTTTATTATAAATTGTTATTGGTATTATAAGCATATCTTCAATATCGATTGATCTATGATATTTTTTACTTAAAAACAGGGAAACAATCATTTGAATCTAAACACATTAAATAATTCACAAATTTTAACAATTTTTTTTAGAGCTGTTTTCAATTCTAGATCATAAACAATAGCGAATGGGCAGATTGATAAACATATCCATTTTGTTATTTCATCTCGAATTTTTGTACGATCTTGTACAGTTAATTAAGGTGACGGTGGATTTTATCTATCGCATTTTGATTATTTTCGAACGATGACTTTTTTTGGACATATATGTCTCAGCAAATACTTTGTGCTCTCATCATCATCAAATTGAAATAACTTGCAAAATTAATTATTCGTTGATAAGTACCATTTTCTGCTCGTTTAGTAGGAAAAATAAATTTTGATAATTTCTTATAACAATATATTGTTTCAATCATTTGATTTAATATAAATATTAATCAATTTACTGTATAAATTTTAGTTGATGAAGTACAAAGATTAAGAAAATATTTATCTAAAAATAACAAAAATAGTGAATAGTGAATAATATCATGTGATCGCTATTATTAATTAGTCATAAATCTATCCAATCAATATGAATTAAATTATTTTTCATCGTCTAGCGACACATTCTTAAATATATTCATCAATAACTACATTTACTGATCAAAAATATGATAGGTAGGCCTAGCACCCTGTTTGGACCTCTACTATACACTTTCCTTCATCTACGTTGCTATAAATTTAGTTTTCAACGAGTTTCTACTGAGGCCAATGAGTTGTAATTACCTATGAGTGCGATGGATTGGTTTAAAATAGATAGTCACATGAATATTGACGGAGTTTATATATTTCATCTAAGAGATAAACATGTGCTAATCTACAGCAAAGGTGCTATTAATGTGCCTAGCAATCACAATATACAGGTAGGGTTGTTGAGTATTATATATAAAAATAAAAAAGAAAAAGAAAGAAAAGTATACGTTTTTACTTATAAATACGAAGCTTGTATTCATTCTAATCACTAACAACATAATATTACCATACAATATTTCGTTAAATTTGTATTGCTAGTGAACAACTATCGTCAATGTTAATTATTTCTGTCTACAACAAAACAAAACCGGTGTTAAACTTTATCTGAACAAAGATAAGTTAATATAGAAGGAGCTGCCGAATCTTTTTTTTGAATTTATCTCTTCCCTAGGATTTATTAGAAAATTATTTCAAAATGTATATGTATCTAAGATCTATAAACCACATCTAAAAGATATGATTTTAATAAGATATCAGTAAAATATGGTACTATTGTTCTTGCAGACATATTTGTGCGCATTGATCTACAACTGACTTGATTTTAGATAATAAATTGTCGATTATAATTCGTACGTAAATAGGATATGCCTCCAGTAACACCAATTGATATTTCCAAACAGACATCGACAATTTTGGAATATGTCGATATTGAATATACATTAACATTAATTTGTGCAATTATTAATATTGCGTTTACTGTTGTCTACACATTTTGTTTCATTGAGCGTATTATTCTTGTCTGTTATCGATTATTTTTACCAGCTCCCATTCAACCAACAATGAAAGATGTTTTACCATCATCAGTAACTGACCTTGATTATCCATTGGTCGCTGTTCAGCTGCCAATGATGAATGAAATCGAATGTTGCGAATCCGTTATCGAATGTGCCTGCAACTTAGATTGGCCAAGAAATCGTCTTATCATTCAAGTACTAGACGACTCCACTGAGGAGCATATAAAAACGGTTATTGACAAATGTGTTCAAAGTTGGATCGATCGAGGAGTCCAGATAGATGTTTTCCGACGAACGGATCGATCAGGTTTTAAAGCAGGAAATCTTATCCATGGTATGAAATTCATTTCTAGTGCTGAATACATTGCTATATTCGATGCAGACTATTTACCAGCTAAAGATTGTCTGCAAAGAACATTGCCTATTCTAATGAGTCAATCAAATGTGGCTTATGTACAAACTCGATGGACATTTACTAATGCTAAAGATTCATTATTAGCGCGTATGCAAGAAATTGTTCTCAATTTTCATCATAAATGTGAGCAAGATGGTAGATGTCGTGCGTCATTATTTTTCACTTTCAATGGTTCTGGTGGTGTTTGGCGAACGTCGGCCATTGAACAAGCTGGTGGATGGCAGACTGATACACTTGTTGAAGATATAGACTTGTCAGTTCGAACCTATGTAAGAGGGTGGCGAGCAGTATACTTGACTAATGTTGAATCTCTTAATGAACTTCCTCCAACAGTATTTTCCTATCTTTCACAACAGCATCGATGGACAAGTGGTCATACACAAGTAGCTATAAAAATGTTCGGAGAAATTATTCGATCAAAACATATTTCTGCACTGAAAAAACTAGATTGTATAATTCATCTATTTCAAAACCTGATTCGGTCATTTAATGTTGCCTGGTTATTTGTGTATATACCTGCAAGCATGTGGTTACCAATGATTAGAGCACCATCTATCATCGCTGGTATTTTTATGTCAATACTGTATAACCTCCTTGCCATTGTATTCACACCTGATGGAATTCATTTATTGCTACCATTCATTTTATTTGTAAATATGATGTCTATACATTATACCTGTGCATTCGTATCTGGACTGTTAAAAGACAATTCTTCAAAACAGTGGATCGTACCATTAAGAGTTGGACATGAAAATTACAATATTAACACACTGAATAAATCAATGGAAATACCATGTGCGGAATCAAATCAGACTGAATACAAATCGATAGCTTACATAACCAAAAACATAAAAAAATGGTGTTTACATTGTTTCTCATCCATTACATCTATGATAATTGATCTATTCCGACAAATGAATCAACCGACAGCTCGAAAAGTTACCTCTTTTCAATTTAGCAGGCGAAACTTTGTGATGGGTATATATGTGCTTGTTATGTCATACGTAGCTGTGAAAAATGAAGTTTACCTAATTCCTATATACTTTATTCCTCTTGCAACTATCTTTCTTGCATTGGCATTTAATTGTGTCGGACGACTCAAATAAACTTAACAGTGTAATTTTGGAATAACTAACAACTAAACATCACGCATCTTCTTTTACCTATTTATTTTATTGAAATTAGAAACACTTACTGATCTATCTCGTAACCAAAAAAAAAACTAATAAATTTCTGGATCTGAATTTTTGTTTTTTAGCAATTGATCTAGCTGAAAGGCGGAACTCATACAATTACTTCAGTTCATTCAAAATAGAACTAATGTTGCTTAAATAAAGAAAAATTTATGACGATGGCTTTCAACAGGTATTCAAACTGTCGAATTGACATTGTCTGCATCGTTTTAGATAATTTTGTTGTTGTTACTCTTTTTTCTAAAGAGAGGATATTGCGCCAGAAAATAAAAAAGGCTTGTCCACTCAACCAATCAGAATTCAAGAAAATTAACTTTCTTATAGTCCATCAAAAACAAAGTCTCATCTTGCTCAACATGTAGAAAATACCCAAAATCCATCCAATTGGCAAAGAGAACTCAATGTTTCACACGAACCACAAGCAGCTGTCGCCTATGATAACCTCATAACCCTTCCCTAAGCACGCTTCTATTACCTTCTGACGACTATTAACAAAAGTCTCTACAATTTCTTGGCTTGATCTTAGGATACCGTCGATATCTTTTTGTTTTTGTTTTCAGGGGTCCATTCACAGATCATCCAATAATCTTTTGCAGATTTTATGCAAGAGCCATCAGCTGCTCAAGCACTATACCATGGAGCTATGCGTAGACCCTCAAAGGGTGTACTATTGGTGTATCTATAAGTCTTTAAAGGGTAGACTACAAGAGTATCGATAAGTCCTGAAAGGGTATATTAGGCGCGTAGCAATAGGATCTGAAAGGAGAATGTAGAAAGGTAGCCGTAATGCCTCAATGACTGTATCAGGTGTATAATATGAGAGTGCTCATAGATATTCATCTTCAATATGATGGCTATGCCACTAGATCTTGAAGTAGTACACTATGGGGAGACGTATATGATCTCTTGGGCTACATTATAAAATTAATTTTATGTTCTAATAGCTGCTCTCTTGACTATAGTATAGATGTTAACGTTGTGAATAACTGTGGGTTTGTGTGCAAGACAGATGTTAGAATATATAATGAAGGGCTTTGTGGTCCTTTTCGATCAACGTCATTACATTATTTTTTAATCTATCAGTGTGGGATGACGCGTGTAACGTTTTAGAGGCCACAGAGAGTTTGTTTGTTTTGGTTATTTCGGTTTCGAAGACGAATTTTTGTGTCTGCATTATTGATCGGATGAAATTAGTTTGGATCAGCATTTTTCGCTGTAATTGAGTTTGGATATGAAGTTGTCGGAGTATATCATATAAGTAGAGTTGCGTATGCGTTATAGTACTAAAGAAACATCATGTTTAATCTTGATTATAGAAAGAAAATTTTACACTGGACTTTTTTTCAGTAGAAATAAATTGGGAACGAAGCTCGAGCGTAGATATCACCCGTAGTAGCTACATTATCTGCATTTCAGTGGACATTTGAGAGTTGTAGAGATCAGATTCAACTAGTGTGTAAAATATAGCTGCAGTTAGGCTTAGACGATCAGCCGAATCGATCCATTATAAAAGATATATAAATATGAATGTGTTCAAATCAATAACTTTCAAAATAGAATTTATGTATGTATCATTTGCTGCACAAAGATGGTCGCCTAATGAACATCGATTATTGCCCGCTCAGGATATATATGGTTATTGTATCATGGGAAATGTATGAAAAATATTGAAAGAAAACTGCAGCTATCATATAAGAATAATACTTCTTTGCCATAATTTCCGTTGGTATGTCGATTCTTTTTGGTTAAGGTCATGATTTTCTTGCAGAGAACATTGTATGAATGAATTAGAGTAATGAAGAAGTCGATAATATAAACGAAGAAGGAACGCAAATGGGCTTTTACTTGATGACGGTCATTACATTACTTAGAAAATTTTTTCGAGATGTTCAGTGTCATGGACAGTTAACTTTTAATATATACACTTAATGAGCTTTTCTTTATTAGATAAATGCACTTAGTGACCTTTTCATTATCTTCAACAGATTATTCGTTGTTGTTCTCTTTATATCATCACATAATGAGTCATAATGAAATTTCCAGAAATTTCCTCCATATTCTTATCTTTGTTATGTGATGTATAAAAGCGTTTCAAGTTTCGAAATAGAAAGGTCACATGTCGTTTGAAGAAACTGATACAGAAGAAAGCGCTATCCCTCTAAGTGCACTAAGCTCTTTGGTGATGATTTTGATGGAATGTATCTTGAATCTGAAAATTCCGACGGAAAAATGACTGTTGACGAGGTGAATTCAAATGGTTGGTACGAAATAGAACCAGAAGCGGATGCAGAACTCATGGAAGATTATGAACTCGTCGATGAAGTAATTTCTACTTCAGAAGATAACACAATCAACCCTATCGATTGCTATTGACATTTCATCACAGACGATATGATTATCCTTATGGTTTGTGAAACTAATCAGTATGAGAAGCAATACTTGCAAGCCTATGAGATTAGCAGATGGTCCAAATATCGTAAATGGAAACCAACCACTCATGAAGAAATGCTCAAGTTCTTTGGAATCATAATCGAGATGGGGTTGGTATAAATGCTGTAAATGAATCACTACTGAAGCAATAGTCAATTGTATGGATTGGAGATTATTCAAATTGCTCCTCAAGTTTTGGCATTTTTCGAATAACGATAACAAAGATTCGAGTCAAGATAGGCTGTTCAGGTAGCAGTCAATCTTGGATTTATTGAGAGCCAAGTTTTCGTCAGTATATATCCTGGATTCGGTTGTGATTATCGACGAAACTATGATACCCTGACGAGGCAGGCTTTTGTTCAAACAATATATTCGTGGTAAAGTACATAAGTATGACGTGAAGATGTACAGGCTAGTGGCTACGAATAGATACACTTGGAATTTCGTGAACTATACTGACTAACAAGATTCCACAGCAGGTCTTGGGCATGCTCAAACAGTGGTATTGAATTTATTGGATGGTCTTGACGGATACTATTGAACTATCATAGCAGACAACTTCTTCATCAGCATTTCTCTTGCGAAACGTTTGTTAGAACCTGATACGTATCTTATTGGAACACTGAGAAGTAATCATATCAGATCAGGAAGCGAAGAAGTTCAGAAGAAACTTGGATGCAGGAAAGTTTATGGACTACAGAATAAAGACGGCGTGAAGCTGATCAAATGAAAGACAAGAAGGATGTTTTGATGATATCTACAAAGCCGTCGCATTCAGCAACCGTGGTGAATACTGGAAGTATCAATAGTCAAAATGAGCTTATCATGAAGTCACAAGTAGTGCTAGATTATAATGAAGGAAGACAAGGTACTGATTTGTCTAATCAGCTATCAGCCTATTACACATGTCTCAGACGTTCAATAAAGTGATATCGAAAGGTGCCATTTGAATTGGTTTTTGGTACAGCAATAGTAAATAGCTGTTGCTGATATACAAGGAACACTACGCTGCAAATAAAACGATCATTTTACAGTTTCGAGAAAGTCTTGTTCGATCTTTACTACTTGATATGCCGTTCGAGAAGCTGAAGCCGGGTATGAGACAGAAAAAACGGTCCAAGCAAAACGTAAACTCAGCGATCACAAGCTAGTAGAAAAAGAAGGATATGGTCGTGACATTCGAAGGCGTTGTGTTGATTGCTATGATAAAATTCGGCAACAACAATCGAGAGAAGCAACTAATGCAATAGCAAAGGAAATCAAAAACTTTCTATTCTGTTTGTGATCCTTTTTTTGTCTTGACTGCTTTAATGAAAAACATCATCCTTTATAATAAATAACTGAAATAGCGGCAAGACGAACTAGATGACACACTCCTTGATGTTTTCCATTGAACAAGAAAGGAACAGAAACTACTTTTCCATTAAATTTCTTGTGAAAACCGAGCGAGTCCCACTGGTACTCACAACTCGCTTTTGAGCATGCAACTGTTCGTGAGTCGATCATATTTTCAAGAAAACAGGGAGCGGAAACGTGTTCAGAAAAAGTCCATACCATCGATTTCACTTTTCAATCAATGAAGGCTTCCCTACCCATTTACGGCAACAGCTCATTTGTAAAAAAAGTCTCTTTTTAACCTAGACATTGGAAAACCGAGGGAACAATACCATTCACTTCTTGCTTGAAATCAGTCACACACCAGCTACATCCGGGAACGACATTTGACTAAAAAAATAGTCTTGCGTCCATTAAAAACTTCAATTAGGTACATTGAAAGAATGTCAAAACTGAAGAATGCACGTAACAAAATGTTCTCTATCAAATGAGTTATTCACTTAAAAAAAGTGAGAGTAGATGACCGACCCATTATTATTTCTTTGATCTCTTCTACTCGTCTGACATAAGCATCAATTTTTGGTCGTAACACATGTTGCCTTTGAGAATTCA
>JAJEKB010021564.1:720413-731834 GCA_022393335.1 Macrotrachela quadricornifera | reverse complement strand
GTAAGTGACTGTAGGAATTCCTAATTCTCAGTCCTTGGAGGCCCCTCATGTATCGGTGGTACTCGTTATTATCGAGAGATATTCCGTTGGCTTTAGTCGTAATCTTAATCTATAAAAGGAATGCGCTTGTCGGCAGGGTATTAGTCCGAACCTACAGCCAAGGAACCTAGTGGATCGCGTCGATCCACGCTACTTGTAGGAGTGTTTTCCCAAAAACAGAACGAAAATGTTCTGTTTTGGGGAAATAATTCCAATAGTGAAACAGCAGATGTCAGTCAAGTGAGACCATGACGGAAATGAATTACAAAGTAATTAAAAAAACATGAATTACAAAGTAATTCATAAAATACCAGGGTCTACTAGGGTCTATCAAGGTCTACTAGAATCTCCGTCTTTTCGTCCTCACCCTCAGGGAAGACACCGCTGTGTCAGTGTTTCCGCCTTCACCCTAAAAAAAATCATTCAGAGTATCATGTGCCATGGTAAACCCTGGTAGCCCCTGCTATTTTTTGAATTACTTTGTAATTCATGTCTTTTGAATTACTATGTAATTCATTTACGCCATTCACTGGTGGGGTCATGGAGTCAGGTGTTTCCTCCTTGATTAAAACATATATTTTAAAATTTGGTCCTGTGATAAAAAGATGCAGTAAACAGCGCTCTAGAAAATAGGCTATGACCGATATTCCATTTGGACGCCGCACGAGTCAGCGACGCCAAGCGTTTCATGAAATACCTTGAGTCCAGACGAAGGTTGAAGGATAGTCAGGGTAGCCAGAGGGAGGGACGGAATGAAATTTCATACAGGCTATGGTATGTTGCAATTTTCACCAATCTTTGAATTGTCCGATCTCCGCATGAATGTAAGTGTGTGCACGGCGGGACATGTAGTAATCATATATAAAAAATCTCAAGCACACTTTCCATATGCCTTCTGGCGTTTTCTGGTATAACTAATTTACAGTATGTAGCTTTCCCAAGCAACGTCGGATATTACCGCTAGTAATTTATATAGTAAGAAAACTATAAGCATCAAAATGTACCTTACAAAAAAGAAAAACTAACCATGGACTTTATTTGTGTGTTGCTGCGTCCAATAATAGTCGTGTAACTCCATCAAAACAAAAGAGTTTTCGATGGGGTTTGTTTTGTTTAGACCAGCAATGATTACTTTTCTCACCCTCACCCTCAAAACCAAACATCGACTACATTTTTTTTCTTATTTAGGCGCATTATCGTAAACGGAGGTCTTCGATTTTTGAAACTCTATTATCGAGTGTACAATCTACTTTAAAAATCTTTTTATGGGCTACGAGAAAAGATTTCACTTTTGCTAAGGTTTCTCATGAAAATAATAGGCAGACAAAAAAGTTCGTGTTGAAAAAGTACCGAGTTTGCAATATTTTCATATTTTTTGCGCTGTATAGTATTTGGTTAATTGTCTTGATTGAATATCTAAAATTAAAGTTTGGGTGACATTTTGTAGAGAATTACTGGCGATTCTATTTAAAAAAAGGATTTGTTTTAGGAAACTTAAAGAACAAGAGTTCATGCAAAAACACAGGGATCGGGCTCATTGTTAATTTTTCTTTTCAGTGAGGTACATTTCTATGCTTATAACTTCCTTATTACAGAAATTATGGAAGATCGATCATAGGCCATTTTGTGGAGCATCGTCGACTGCGTCTTTCTATCATAGAATTAAATTTTTGGATATATGTTTCAATATAAAAAAATTAATTATCCAAATCGAGACAGGACTTCTGGACCGCCCTTTATACATCGTAGAAGGACTGGCCACACATTCATAGTAATATTCGCTAATATACACGTTTTTTTTCGTAAACAAAAAGAAGAAAATTGAAATAGATTATACTTTAAATAGCCACTCATATAAAGGATGAGCCATAAGCCTTGGTTGCTCTTAGAAAAATTACTCTTTCGCCCTCATAACAAATCCAAAGAAGCTCAAATTTTGATGCATAGTCTCTTGTAACATGGTGAATATTATCCTAAATTTTCATGTCTCTATCTCTAGAAATAAGGGAGATGTATAGGTTTAGATTTTAGATAATGTTTTTTCCTATATCCCAAAAAAATAGCTGCGGCATAATACATATGCCACTCTGGAGTTTTATTTTTTCACCATTCAATACGTTCTATTAGGAAAATAAAATATACCACAAGATGCAGCGTGAAAAGCTCTACAATCTACCAGAGATGTCCATCGCGCCGCTGCCGCGCCGCGGCAGGTTTTTTTTTAGATTATCGCGGCGCGGCAGCGTCGCGGCACATCACTCAAAATGGCGCCGCGGCAGTGGAGCGGCAGAGGCTTTTCATGTTTTTAGCCACCGCGGCAGCGACGCGGCTCGATATTTTTATAGACATTTTATCTGTAATTCTAAAAAATATCCAACCTCAGACCTGAAATTAAACTCCAAAAAGTGGCATTTTTTCTTCATGTAGTGACAGCGGCAACGTTTTTAGTATGTCGATGTGCAGAAGCACCCTGGCAACATGTATTTTATATAATACCGTGGCGCGGCAGCTTACGATTTTATACCCCAGCGGCGCGGGTGCGGCGCGGCACCTTTTGATTTTATACCATAGCGGCGCGGCTGCGGCGCGGCACCTTTTGATTTTATACCAAAGCGGCGCGGCAGCCTTCGATTTTGGACCACGGCGGCGCGGCCCCAGCAGCTGTAAAAGACCGCGGCGCGGCAGCGGCAGATTTTCAGCCGCGATGGACATCTCTGCAATCTATACGGTAAAGCGTATTTTAATTAAATAGTTTTTGGTTTAAAAAAAAGCAAAACTCTATGCAACCAATTTGCACCCTTGTAAAAAAAGTCGTTTTTTTCAACACGACCGCAAAGTTCATTTTCTTTCCACCTCTTTGTCACTTAATACAATTTTTTAAGAAAAACAAGGATATACCATAAGATGCAGCGTGAAAAGCACTACAATCTACATATTACGGTGTATTCTAATTTTGTAATTTTTGTTGTCAAAAAAGCAGCGAAACTTTGCGTCATCAATTTTTGCAGTGCCAAAAATTAATCGTATTGACTTTCACTTTTTCTTCGAAACAAAAATTACACAATTAGAATATGCTCTACCATGTAGATTGTAGAGCTTTTCACGCTGCATCTTATGGTATATCCTTGTTTTCCTAATAGAACGTATTGAGTGATGAAAAAGTGAAACACAAAAATGGTTGATTTACATGTATTTTGCGCCAACTATTTTTTTGGGATATAGGAAAAAACATTATCTAAAATCTAAACCTATACATCTCCCTTATTTCTAGAGATAGAGACATGAAAATTTAGGATAATATTCACCATGTTACAAGAGACTATGCATCAAAATTTGAGCTTCTTTGGATTTGTTATGAGGGAGAAAGAGCAATTTTTCTAAGAGCGACCAAGATTTATGGGCTCACCCTTTAGTAATAAATGAGCCTTCAATCGATCTATCTTAATGAGTTTTCAAAAGGATACTCTGCTTTAAGAATATATGTATATCATTGGAATTTGTCAGAAGAGAAATACATGAAATATGATGACATATTAGAATATTAGCAAACAGTTTTATTTGATATAGTTTTGATTGCTGAACATGAGTATGGTATTAGATATAAAATAAATGCGAAAACCTCGAATTTAAATCCGAGAGTTATGTGTACCTCAAAAAGGGAATAAGACGTATGAGTCTTCCTATAATGTGTCGACTAGAGCTCGCCGGGTACGAATCCAGATCCGGATCTGAAAATTTTAAATTGATTTAGTCTATTATCGGAATTTAAAAAAAAGGCCAGTAGGTAAAATGCTTATAACTTTTGAAGGGAAGATGATATAGACCTGCTGTCTTCACCATTGGATAGAGCGTGACACGGCACGTAACAGTATGGGAAAACCGGGCCATCAGATACAGTTTATTCTGGTGAATGTTCAAACTCAAGCTTGTTGAGGCTCCTATTCTCTGAAAATATGTTCGGCTTTAATTTCCTCACAGTGAAATCGATAGCTTAGATCCAGATCTACAATCCTACACCAACCCCAGGTTTGTATCTTTTACAGCTCAGGAGTTATATTCATTTAGCTGGTACTTTCTATCTAGTTTTTCAACAAATTTGGGAAAAAAAAACACTTTTTTCACAATTTTTTGTGAAAATGATAATTTTTTCAACTTTTTAAAGCATCGTTTTTTTTAATAATTGAGATGAAACCATGATACACTATGTTAGAAAAATCTTTATTATACAATTCGATGTGCCTTGATCTCCGCTTTGTAACGGTGAAAACCGCAGGTCTCTATCACATTCGCTTCAAAATTTATAAGCATTTTACCCACTAGCCTTTTTTTAAAATTCCGATAATAGGTACGTTCTAAGTCCGTAAATTGCTATTGACCAGAAGAAATATTCATTACATATAATAATTCTTGCTTTGATTTTCTTTAGTTTTTGTTTATTTTCTTCACAAAATGGTGAATTTATTTATGAATAAATTAAGATTTTATATTTGTTATAATGATACCCATTATGATGCTCTTTTACCTTTTCAATATAGTCCTCAACAGTTTGTACCACACTTTGACTTAATTAACATGAGTTTATAATATGAAATATAATATGAAATATAGTATGAAACAAGCTTTAACTAAAAAAAAGAAGTGATAGAATTCAAAAAGTGAAGAAATTCGAAGCAATATTACACTGCGGGAGATAGTATTTTAGATTTTTCTCATCTGGTGCACGAGATCTTAGACTTATTTTTCTATAAGATATAGATCTCATCAAGACATATCTTTTGCCACTGAATTTTAGGAATAAAAAACCTGGGGAGCCAAGATAGCATGGATGACACTGTAGTCGATCCGATCTAGTGATGATTGACTGAACTCCCACAGTGATTGAATATCTTTAGAAATCACACAAATCGAGTTCAAATTTGAGCTCAGCTTAGAGAATTGGGTAGATGGAGTTATTTAAGAATGAATTTGAGATTGTATCTACCGAGATTATGGTCATAGGTAACCTCATGGATTTATCATAGATATATGATATACAGAGACATCAGTATTTTCATAATAATGCACCAATATTAATAGCTATCGAGTTCAGATTTTTTCCATTTGATAACTCTTTTTAGTAGCGACAAAACCATGCATCTAGAACACCCCAAAACCACTAGTCATCTGAGACATATTTACATACACTGGCCTCAAGATACAGATTTTGTGCATTTTGGGATTCTGTTTAGTCAACTTTCACTTAAAAAACTACGACTTCAATCGAAATTAATATCATATTCGGAATCAACATTAAAAACTGAGTCGATTCATATATATTTTAAATAGTTCTGAGAAAAAAAATTTTTTTTGAAAACATTCTTGTACCCCCCCCCCTCAAGGATGGTATGGTGAATAATGACAACTTTCTCGACAACTCAACTATTTCTTGACGGATCCTTCTCATCTTCGAACTCGATCGAGATATTGATGGAACAAAGCTGTGCAAAAAAAAATCCGGTCAATCGCTCACATTTTTGAAGAGTTATCGAATAAGCGAACGGACGGATGGACGGACGGCCGGACACACTGACCGATTTTAGTAGTATACTCGCTTTTTGAGTACGCAAAAAGAGAGCATGATCGAAGCAGAAAAAGATTATAAAAAGTACAATATCTTAGAAAAAAAAAAGTTTGATGAAAAACTTAGAGGGTAGTTATCAACGCATGGCAGTTTTGAACATTTCACTACCACTTTGAAAAGTCCTTAATTGGTGCATTTGGTAGCCCTATCTTATGTGAAATTTCTGACAAAGTTTGACGTCTAGCCATCTCTTCGATGAGTGACGCGACTCGATACATCAAGATCTATCATTATCAAATATTTGTTAGATATGACGTGATATCTGTCAAAAATCGTATTTTTTTCCATCGAAGATGAGTTGGTAGCCCGTGAAAAGCTTTACAAAACTGTATATAGAAAACATTTCTCTACAGACTTCTTCAACCGATACTCAGGACCATATTGATGAGTCATTAGTCACAATTTGGAATAATACTCCACTAATAGTAAATTCGCTGGAGTTTATCCAAAACTCAACAAAAACATAAGTTTCTATATACTATTTGATGCGTCTTTTTTCAGCTCTACAAGATAGTATATTTGTCTATTTGATTCAGAGGTGGTCACTAAATTCCACAGGATCTTTTCACAGTGAGGAAAAGTTTTCGTCCAAAATTAACCATACATGTAAATTTTAATCTTTGCGATAAATTCTGTATCGCTGATAAAATAAAAAATCTCACTCATTCTCAAAATATGTGCGGTAAAAAAACCAATTTGTTCGCATACCGTACTCATAAAAAACTCTCCACCACTCGAAGTGTGTTCACGACAAACAATTATTTCAAGGCTTTATTCAATATTTATTCAAATAAGAGAATGCATAAAAGTAAATAGTAGCTACTTATCTTTTAACAGAATGTAGGTGAATTTTTTTTTATCTAAAATCCTCAAGTCTGTATCATGCTGATAACAGCACAAAACAAAATCTGATTAGTACATCTATGCAGAAAAAGTAATCAGATTTCGATAAGTGATATTGACATGCATAGTGATAAGCAAACCATAGTCGGAGAAAAAAAATTGATCGGCGCATAGAAATAAATAGTACGTTATCTGTGGTTTTTAATTTAATAATAACAGTATTCATTGCACGAATAAACCTGACAAAGGTAGGTATGAAAATGTGAAAGATTGTCCGATCCGTGTGAACCATTCTATTTAACTTTACATTGTGGAAAACCTTAATTAAGTAAATCTATTTAATATTTTTTGTCAAATATTACTGAATCATTAAACAATAGATATTAAGTTTAGAATGAATTCGTCTAACTAGTGTTTTTTTTAAATTAATTTCAGCTAAATAAAGCTACGCACTTCTCATTCTGATAAATAGTACTAAATGGCGGAAAAAAAATTTAAGACATCTTTTATTTTTTGATTCTTTTCATCAAAACCTAAGTATTATGGTCATCCAACTACTGATTTCGATAGATCTCAGAAAGACCTACAAACCTACTATATTAGACAGATTAACAGCGAATTCATTAATATTTTTGAGGGAAATAATTTCTGTTCAGCGGAAAAAAGTTTAAGGCACTTTTCGAGATTTGTATCTTTGGATTGATTCTAACATTGATTTGACCAGTTTGATGTGTAAATCTTTATCGATATTGTTCCATACTTCCTGAAGACGATCGACGAGTGCTGTTTTCGAATAAATCGGTTTGGAAGCCAACTTTTTATCCATAATGGACCGTAGCATTTCCACCGGATTAAGATTCGGACTTTTTGGAGCCTAGTCAAGTATGTTCCATTTCAACTTGGCTATTTCTTTGTTAAGTATACCTTAAACTTTTCCCGCTGGACAAAATTTATGTCCCTCAAAAAAAATTAATTAATTCGTTGTTAATGTATCTAATATAGTAAGTTTGTAGGTCTTTCTGAGAGCTATTGACATCAGTAGTTGAATGGCCACAATACTTAGTCTTTGATGAAAATGATCAAAAAAACAAAAGGTGCCTTAAACTTTTTCCCGTCACTTTACAAACAGTCATTAATTAGTAATTATTTCCTTAAACAGTAAAATAGGATAAAAACAAGAAAAGAAAAAGTAAGAACTACTTCCACTTTCATGACTTTATATGATAGGAAATAGCGTGGCAGGTTCGCCTTAATTTAAAATCCAATAAATACTCTACTCGTATGATATGTTAAAATTCCGATATAAAGATAGAAGATTGTATAGAAATGAACCGTGCTTCGATCTTCTTTTTCTATAATAATACTAAGATACTCACGAATATACATCTGCTAGTATCGTTCAGAGATAAAAGGCTACTTTAATTTCTCTATCATATTGAATAGATCACCCTTGTCTTATAAGACAATAAGAGGCAAGAAACGTGTATGATTCGTTATATTCGGTTCATCTAAGTGAAAGATCCATCACAATAGTAATATTTGATTCCTGCTACTTTCTCGTGGTACTAATATATTCATCAATGTACGTTGGATAGGAAGCTTCTGAGGTACAGTATTTCTGTTATTTCTAAAGACTACAAAAGAAACTTTTAATATAGTTGTAATGAAATTAAAATAAATATAGGTTGGTCATCCTTAAAGAGAATAGTCTATTAGTATATGCATGTAATATTAGAAACTCATCCAATAGATAGACAGATTGAGATCCTTAACCTGGAAACACTTTGAAAGAACTCGATGCTATTGAAACACGCGAACTTGTTTACAGACAAAATAAAGGTCATTGAAAAAGAAGTGGAGAATAATGTAACAGAGAAGAAAAATAATAAGGAAACAACTGCCAGTGAAGGAATGACTGGTATGGAGAAAAAGTAGGAATATTTTGTATGGATATAATAAGGAATTAGATTTCGCGGCAAATACAAGAAGTACTGAAGTATAGCAATAGTGGTACAACTAGAAATGTCAATTTATATTTATTTTTAATTTAACTTGTTTGTTTTTCACTATTAATTAAATTAAATTATTGTATCTTTTTCAGTGTGTGTAACTTCCCAAGGACTATCTTTCATACGCTTTTTAGAGTTAATCTCTACTTATGTATGGATACTCACAAGTCCCATTACACAGGAGTACTCATAGGACCTCAAGTCTTATAATATAAGGATGGTGGCAAAATGGTCCTTGCGAACCTATCGATACCTCTATACAATAGGGCATAAGAGTAACCTGAAACCACCTCAGATAGCACTTGGAAAATGATACATACTCAAATCGGCAGAACAATTTAATTTAAATTTATTTAATTTTAACAGGAAAATGACATTCTGAAGTACAATGTATATTGTAGTATGAAGCGTAATGCTTTATTGGGATATAAGGATTATTGCGATGTATTGGTAAAGGTTTGATCAGAAGTTCTGATTCGAATGGAAAGCTAGCCATTATTGGGAGAATTTTTTTTAATCAAATCTTCTTTTATAGTAAGGTGGATAGTCAAAAGAAAATAGGTTTTATCGAAAAAAAAATGCCTAAGTAGTACTTGACATGCAGAAGATCTAAGCTACTATCTCGAAACAATTATGATGATGATACTAGACTAGCAAAGCCTCCAAAGGATTTGTGCTTTCAATGAATTGTTACTGAAGTATGACCTTCTTAAGCAAGACAAAATGTAGGCATGTACTGTAGCAATCCATTGAAAGTAGAAAACTTTTGGAGTTTTAGCTAGTCTAGTATCCGCCTAGCTGTGCCTAAAGAGCGACTGAGATGATCTACTCTCATCATAAATGTTCCGAGGTAGCAACTTGAACCTTCTGTACGTCAAGTACTTCTTAGAAGTTTTTCTCGACCAAACCTATTTTCTATCAACTACCTACCTAATTACAAGAAAAGAGTGATTGGCCTCTCATGGTTTCACTCTTTACAATAAATTAAAAGTGAATACATCATAAGATAAATATTTACGTCGCACTTAGTTCACTATTTTTTTCTTATGGTACTTTCTAGTTTTTCTAATTGATATTAATATTTCTAAGACTATACTTTGTTTTCTATACTTTGTTCGGGCCAATCGTTTATACTTATATTGTAGTACGGAGGTATACCGCTATGCCACATATGTCTATAGATATGGATTTTTCGACCTTGAAAACTTTTGATCCAGCTTTATAGAGAAACAATACTCTTGGGAAATCGGCTTTCTCTACTTCTGATCGATTTTGATGTCTCCTAGGACCCACCAGAAGCCGCTTTTTCCTCTTACGAATAGTTCATCTTACTACAGTCACTTAGGTCAATCTGTTTTTCTTTCGGCGTTTTCTTCGTCATCTTTGAGAGTCTATTCAAAATTCTCAGCCTTTCTTTTAGTCTTTTCTATTTCATCACCAAAGAAAATTTATATTGGGAAGAGGAGAGATCATTGGCAAATTATTAGTATTTCTTCAGATGTTTCTTCTCTATTAACATATTTTTAGAGTAAAAATGTCTTCGGATTCACACGACATTATGGAAGAGGAAAAAGCTGAAGGTTCTAATTCAATCATTGCATATCGTTTTATACACGGAATTCCATGTTGTCAATTTGATTATGTATCACCAACATTGGCCAAAATTGAAGAGTTGGAAACGGTTTTAAGTACAGACCATCAACGCGAAAAATGTTCGCTAACAGATTTGAACAAAAAGTTTCGTTACATGGTTGATCGCGTACAACACTTAGAATCACAAAATGCAAAATATATGTTAAAAGTGGCTGAATTACGACGACAAGCATTCATTATGAATACTACTAGCAAGCAAAGTGTCGAAATTAATCATATGTACGCTGATGTTAGAAGACTTAACTATGATACAGTTAGCTACGAATCGGAACGCGAATATTTTGAAATGGAAAGTCAAGTCTATAACCAAGTGGCTCAGTTTGAACAACGATCTATTGAGAAATTACAACAAGAATTGAAAGAATCTGCTGCTGATCTTACTGAGTTTCATAAAAAGTATGTTGCATTGGAAGAAGAAGTTGCAAATGAGCGTACAATGTGTAGAAAGACAATGCATCAATATATGACACTGGCCAAAGATTTGACTGTTTTGAAAAAACAAGCCAAGGAATTGAAATTCAGTATGCAACTGGTGAAATATCAAACTGAGTTTTCTCAAACTTTATATTCGTATGAATTGCATTGAATATACATCAATAGTTTTCTTTGGTGCATAAATAAAATGTTTCTTTTACTTTTAGTAAAAGCGACTTTTTTGCAGTGGATATGTCTGACTGGAAACATGACTGGGAACATATTATTAAGAAAATACGTCATGATTTCGGAATATTATATGCAGCAATTCATCAAGGAACAATCGCTTATTATGAAAAGAAGAGCAAAGAAATACAAGCTGAATTAAAGCAACTAGAAGATTGTCAGCAAAATGTTCAAGGAAAACAAGAAAAGGCTATGGAAATAATTCAGAATGACTATGGACAAGTTCAGAGAAAATATTCTTATGAACATGAAACTCTAACAAAATCGGAAACATTATACTGTGAGTAAAATGTTATACATCTATCATCAACTATTGCTTCTTTGTTGGAAATAAAATGTTTTGTTTTCTTTCTTAAAGCTCAATTGGAATCCAATCTAAATACCATTCAAATTCAACAGAGAGATCAATTCGAAACTCAATCGCAGGAATTAGATTTCTTACATGAAAGTATCATGGAAATGGTAGTTAGTACTGAAGAAATGCAACGAAAGTAAGAAATTTTGCTGTTAGCTGAAACAAAGTTGTATATTCCTTTTACACAATATTTCTAGAAAAATCAGCTTAGAGAATGAAATCATTATTTATCGACATATATT
>JAJEKB010021564.1:645936-695413 GCA_022393335.1 Macrotrachela quadricornifera | reverse complement strand
GTGAAATATTTATTCATATGTGATTGAAAGTGAAAGAAAAGTTAACTGTATTTACCTGCTTTCAAATCTACAAGCATAAATAAAAGCAAACCGATAAAGTAGACTGATGTTTTCAACATATTTCTATAATTGATAATTGAATTTGTTTTCTCCCATCCCTCTTTTTTATATGAGATGGATCACAGGTGCAAAACCGTAGTTCTCTTTCTCAAGGATTCATTTAGTAAATGATGAGTCATCAAATATATTGACGTTAATCGGTTCTGACGAATAACTAATAAGAAAAGAAAATGAATGAATTTCTTAGAAAGATAATCAGAGCTTCCGAAAAGTCAGGCTGATTTGAGAAAAAAATAGGTGATGCTGACAGATGGATGGGTGAGGGTGGCGCGGAAACAGATGCCATGATCTTGATTTCGCTTCAGTTATGAAGCTCATCAAATGGCTTCCTTGGTGATTCAATCCGATCTGTAGATTCTACAGGAAAATGTCGGATACAATATCAGATCGCGGCGGATTTGGCAGGAAACCACCTAATACAGAAGGGGTTCCGATCGAATATAGTCGAATTTCATCGGAATTTGATTCATCTTCATCCGATTTCACCAAACTTCCTCCACTGATTCATTGAAGATTTATCTGGATTACACGTAGATTTTCTTATAATTTAATGAAGATTTCTCGGGGTTTTTCCATATTTCATCCAAGTTTCATATATATTGTGGAAGTGACTATGTGTACTCATAAAGTTTCAATCAACTATTTAATCAAATCTCAACTTTTTACATTGTTTTCTCTGTTCTTATTTATTGATATAAATAGGCTATTGAAATTTAATTTGAATTTCATTTCATAAATTACTTATTAAAATCAAACAAATTATACGACACAACTTTTACAAGAAAACAATAAGAGAAAAAAAAACTAATCAAGTACAAATAAAGTATTGAAATCAACAAACAAATATAACAATTATCTAATTCAAATATAGATCAACTTATTACCACTATTTCTTGAACTTCGTCTCTTACATTTTGATGTCACTCATTTTGCTTTAATCTCAAGATTTTTACCAAGAACTAAGCCTAATCGATATTTTTCTTGTCTACTTACAACACCTATTTGATCATTGATGAGGGAAAGATAATTTTTTTTCTTAACTAATTGGTTTAACAAATCAAACATGAACATGTATTCCTAGGTTCATTACCGTTAGATCTGAGAAAGATGTTATATATGAAACTACACTAATTAATTTTCACTTCAATTTTCGCTTCCTTGCTCTTTATTAACGCTTCCAAAAAATGTACACAAAAAAGCCTTCTCTTTCTAACGACTACGATATATCGTTCATTATTATAGCCTATTACGTTATTATCCTTCAAGGTAAGCGTTTAATTCTATTTATTTAAATGTATTTTCATATCAGCATATATTTTATAAAACTCCGTGTAATATTTAAGTATTCATAATTCTTTTAACCTAAGTTTTCTAAGAAAACATGCAAGAAGATAAAGATTCATTCCTTATTAGATAACTCGATAACTGGAATGATTTGAAGAACAATTTATTTTCTGGTGCAATCATTGCCATTAGCCGATGAATATTAAACGTTCATCGAAGACATATAATGAAAAAACAATGAAGGAATCATTTGATCGTTTTCGTTACGAATATGTGAAGTATGTTTCTCATCATAATGGCCTTGAAGAAGAAATATAAAAGATGGTTCAAGACCAAATCACGAGTCAGCACGAATCAATTGCGAACTTTTTTTTTAAAATAAAGCATGATATGAAAATTAATAAAATTGTTTTTATGAATGTTAAAAACTTAAAACACAATCATCCTATGGATGAAATAATTTACAAGAATTACTCTTTCATAAGAAAAAGAGGAAGTCTACGATTTATGCGAAATTTTGATCACTGCGAATACATCTTCATATAATAATCGAAAAATATTACACAACAAATTTGGTATTAATTTAACTAGAAAAGATATTAACAATTTTAAGCAGAAGATAAGACACGATCATTTTCGAAATAGAACTGATCCTCAGTTCTTGCAAATTTGGATAGACGAAATTTTAAATGAAAATCTGAATAATTGAATCGAAATCAAACTTAACGAAGATAGAAATCTAGAATGCTTATACATTCATACTATGCAAATGATGAAGTCATGGCTCGAAAAATATCCGAACATATTACACATAGATTTAACGTTTAAAATCAACATAGAAAATTATCAGTTGTACACATGTATGGCACAAAATGCAGATTTAAGAGGCGTACCTGTTCCATATTGTTTAATGACGAGCGGGAATAAAGATTATTTGGCTTTTTTTATTCTACGATGTACAACCACAATGGTTTACAGAAGACACAAGTTGTTACGGTGGACAAAGATTTACCAAACATTGATATTTTACAAAATTGTTTTAACAAAGCACGAATATTATGAAAAATATTTGCCGTTTGCTTTATGATAATGATCAAATGTCGTCGATTTATTTGAACGGAATTAAAATTGAATCAGAAGGAACAAATTTTTATGAATATTTCGCATTAAATTGTTTGTTTTGTTGTGAAATATGGCAAACCAAGTAATGAAGAAATCTATTCTACTTCGATGCAGACACAAATAATCATCTGGAACGATTTAACAGAACATTGAAAGATTATATTTTACCTAAGCTGCACATACCTGAATGTATAACAAAATTAATATCAGCAGTGGAAGACGCCAGAGCTGAAGAAATCAATACGTTAATAAATTTAAGACAAAAGATATATAATGGTAATGATTCAATACTGATTCATCAATTTGGTTCTCAACAGACAAACAAAGCTATCGATTTATTCCGTAAACAAGATAATGAATTCAAACAGAAGCATTATTTCGTAGAAGAATTTGAAGATAATAGATAGAGAGTTGGTCAAAAAGATGAGGAGAAAATCTTTTATATTACTTCAAGCATTATTCATCGAGATTCAGACGAAGATCTTTTGCTCTGTGACTACGACTTCTTTTTACAAAATCAGTTGATATGTCGTCATGTAATTTTTTTGTTTGAAAGATTTAATGGTGAAATATCTGATCAATCGAAAAAAATTGAAGAAATAATATCTACTAGTAAATGATGGTTAAAAACTACAGTTGATGATTATTTGAACGAAATTCCCTATTGGGATAATAAGCAAAGTTTCCATTCGCAATCCAAATCACTCAAAAGGCATATAAGAAAAAAAATGCTTTAAGCAACAACGATAAATATAATATTCTAAAGCCTACTTTGGATCTTTTGATAACTCGTTTAAATCAATACGGAACAGATGAATGTTATGAACATGCTAAATTTCTAAACATTGTTTTGGATTTGATTAATATAAATCAACACAAGGATTTATACAATTACGCCATCAGTTTGAAAGAAAATAATACGAAGAAACTGCATTTTAACAAGAAATCACGACTCGTCGTAAATATATCTGGTGATTTGCAGCAAGAATCAACAGCAAATGATGAGATATGTTATGTTGAAGAAAAAGTTGAAAGACAACACGAAAATATTATTAATCTAGAAGCACTAGAACAAGAAGCCAAATTATGTGATGAACGGGAAGAAGTCTTAATAGACTTAGAAGTAAAACAGCAGCAAGAAGTGAAAGGTGAAGACAGAACTCAAATGAGAAACAGGACTGAAAGGAATTAAAAGTACTAAAATCGGTGAAAGGAGCAACTGAAAGTTAGACAGATATAACTTCAATTTTTTGCGGATCTCTCTAATTGAGTGGTGAACTTCTGGAAAGTTCATTTTGCTCTATAGTCACATGAACTGACAATTATGTATAGTAGTATAGTTAATTATTCTCACTTGAAAAACCCATGATACAGTATTCTCTATGCTCTAACACTTAGTGTTTTATCCCAAAAATAATGAGAACCATATGTGTAGAGACATATCTCGATACGGCCTGTTAACGAATGATTTTCACTGTGTATTTTCAAAGAATATCGTACCACATGATATATTCACCAAAAAGTCATTGAATAAACATGATGTAAAACTAATGAGAGGGGTGTTATGATTTTGATTATTTTTTAGACAACTAAAGTCATGAAAGGTTTTTGATAAAAATTTCAAAAACAAAATATGTAAATGAATTTTTTTTATTATTAAGTTACATGGATTGGCTTGAATTGAATTTAGTATAATCCTGATGATATATTTCTGGATTCGTCTTGGGTTTTGATTACATCTCGGTCTTACTTCTTTCAAATGTGTGAATCTTTCATAGAAGAATACAGGTGGGGTATGTCGGCATGGCATTCGTTCGTAAGATCTGGACGTTGCTGTTACGTTGAACATACTTTTCCACTTGATGTAGAAACCTTACGTAATCCCTAATAGGTAATAACTTTCTGTTTATTTGTGATAATTCTGCTTTTAACGATTGAAACATCGATTCACGATTGATCAGACATATTTCGTAGAGTTGAAGAAGTTGTGGTCCATCTATACTTGTGCATAACAACAAAAGAGTGTCTTCTAAACCGTTCGAAATAAAAAATGATTTGACATGATCTGATGTCCAGTCATTGAGAGAGTATGGTAATTCACTAGGATAGATGAATGGATCAATGAAGAAATCATTAGATCAAGATAAATGAGGAACAATCGACACTTACACGTTTGCACATTCTTTGATGGTATTTGTATGAGACTCAGGCTGTTTGATTAAACTATCATGTTTCAAGTGCCGATTCATGTGATCAGAATCTCTGAATAATCGATTCGAATTCTTCTGACGATATCGATCGATTTCGTTTTTTAACCTTTCATATTGCATATGAACTTGGTTTTTGGTAAAATCAACATACAGTTTTCCACTGACAATAATCCCGAGCCATCCATCGGGTTTGTATTTTGATTTCATCACTAATGGAATAAGATGTCGTTGTCGTTCAAATGCATAATGAGCTTCCGATTGACAATAAACACTTTCTTTATATTCATTGGACATACATATAAGAATTATTTCCGAATGCTCAATTGCGTCAGCCATCGCAGTCATTGTTGTTCCATACATATTTTCTCGATCGAGCCACACACGATATCCATCTTTGATTAGTAGTTCATGAATACAATAACACAATTGTGCATCATCATGAGAATAACTAATCATTATATCGTATTGATAGTCATTGTTTACGTTATTCTTCAAAACTGCATCGGTTTCTTTCTCTAATTTCCAAAGTAGATTTTTGGCAGCTCGTCGCAAATTTACTGGGTAAGAATTGTTGCTATTTGATAACATTCGAATATGATTCATGAATACTGCATTTTCTTTATAGGCGTCGGCAGCCTCCTTGTTGAAGGATAATGCGAGGAGAATTTCTAGTGCTGACTGCTGTATTTTCAACGGATCAAATTTAGATTCAGTAACACATCGAATCAATAATGGAATTGCTTGGTGTTGGATTAGATGAACTTTCACCTGGTCATGTTGCACCCAATCTAAGAGATATTAATCAATCTAATGATCTATCAGTGTTAATAGAGACTTACTTTTTATGCTTTGTAACAAGCTACAGAATCGTCCCTTCTTGTGAGGATCATCAATAGTGTTGATCAAGAATTTCATATAGATCGTTGCAATATCCTCTGGATTAGTCATCGTTCTAATATCTTCTTCTTTCATAAGCTTTCCCAAACAACGATATATATTCAGTTGTGTTTCACTTTGTTGAACGTTGGTTAATTGAAGTAAACCAGGTATCAATCCAGATAGATTTCGCATATAATTCAATACATTGGAATGTAAAGTAAGATTGTAGAGATCTTGAGCGATAAATTCGATTATAAAGAGTATAAGCGTTGACTGTAAAGTTTGTGCTCTAATCATGGATAAAAATGATGACCAAAGCGATGCTAATTGACAATAATCATCATAGAAATCTTGACTAGAAATATTTTTTGTTTCCCATTCAAATGGCCGAATAAGCATGAATGTCAAATGACGAATCATATCTCCAAGTTTTTCCGAACATTGAAGAAGAGAATTGGGATCACAACGTGTGATCCAATGCATAAATGGTCGGAGTAAAGTTTGAGGAATTCGAAGAAAATCTTCTCGATGATGAGCATTTGGAAACCATTTCAAATAAGTTGGACATGTATCTAGTAAAAGTTGCTGTCCAATAGAAATTTCTTGTGCAAAATGACATTTCAACTGATCGATCATTTTAATCGTATACGGTGAACATAAAGATCGAAGAACAGAGTGAACTAATGGCAGAATCAAAGAATGGTCATCATTTTCTGTTTGTTTTCTTTCTAATCGTTGATACATAAAGAGTAAAAAATTCATTACACTGAGAAAACAAGGATTATCCAAATATTTTCCATCAGTAAAAATGTCGTCAAAACATTCAGCCAAATTGTTGATCAAGTCTGAATGTAGAAGAAGATGTTTGAACGGATCGATATTACGATCATTGAGATGGGTAATTAAGTGAGCAAAGAGCTTTGATGTATCAATCAAAAGATCACATTCGAAATGATCATTGTGTCGTTGACGAAGTTGTTCCGTGAGTGCTCGATCACGTAAAATGAACCAAAGCTCATGTGCAACAAGTTGACCATAATTAAAATGTTCAGAAGATTTGTTAGATAGGTCGATTAATGTCGCAACAATTGTCTTCATTAATCTCTTTTTTGTCGAAAAATCTTCAGTTTTTACCAATTCGCGTAGAAAAATATCAAAATCATTTTTCAGATATTCAATCGTGATTGTGGCTCCATGTTCACGAATCAATGCACAACTTTGATCCACCACCATTGTCATTCTTGATGCTAAAATTCAAATAATTCTTCTAACTGACTATCCATGAAGCCAACGAGGATTCGAATATCATATCTATTTTGCTACTTAATCGTCTTACAGAAATGAAAATCGAAAAAAAGATGTCATTTTTATTGGAAAGCCATTAAAAATCATCACAAGATAATGTGAGCAGTTTCTCACCTCAAATGGAAACGTTTGTTTTAAAGAATTTTTTTATCATTTTATAGAAGACAAAACACTGCAGAATATATTCTAAAAATTATCCTGGACATTTGGGAAAAAAATTGAATGAAAACCTATGTACTATAGAAGATGGATAGATTTTTACGTTAAAAATTTTATAAAGATGGTTTTTGATCATATTTTGTAAAAGTCTGCGTGAGTGTTTCACAATAAAATTGAACTAATTCTTCTTTAACTCATTCAAATGCGCTAAAAATTTGGATTTAGAGGTTTTAGATGTTGTTGAACAAAATGAGAATATTAAATCAAAAGTTTTGACAAGAGCTTCGAATCCTCGTTGGCTTCATGGACACTCTCTAAAGACAGTTTGTCGTACGTTGAAGATTATTCACTGAAGTCTTTTTTTGAGTTTGATAAGAAAGTCAAATGTTGACGCAGAAAAAATGTCTTGAGAGTGTGATTGAGTTTCAAGTATTCAACAAAATTTAACAGAGTTAAGTTGAATTTCGATTGAGCTACTACGATGCGTTTCGACTATTGCTAAAATAGTCATCATCAGGTGGCCTTATTTTACTTCAAATTTCCAAAAGTAAATAAGAATCTTGAGGGATGTGAGCGGGTGAAGGTGGCTATCTTGAGGGTGGATGGGTGTGAGTTTTAAAGTTAGTTCCAAGTTTCTCACGACGATCGTGAGATGCTTGGAATTATCTCTGAAGCCTACCATAATAAAGATTTTTGCAGTATTACTATAGATTTATCTCGATATTTCGTTGTTTTTGAGAGTCTCTTTGGACTCTGATATCTCACCTTCTATGATTCTCAGCAATCATTCGAATGGAATTTGATTTAGAACAGTTTTTGCCATCTGATGAGACCCTTGAGAGAGATTGAGCTCACAACCATGACTTCTCAACTCATCCTCATTCTCAGTTTGGAATAACTCTAGTAAATTGATCCTAAACATACTACCCACTCCCATCCACGGCCACTCTGAGAGAAATAGAATGCTGCAGGAATTTCTTTTCGTTGTGTTGACACAGAAGCGTTGCGTAGGGACTTTCAAAAGCTTTTGTTTTGCCTAGAGAACATTTTTTTAGAGGATTCTATTGCCCAATAGAAGACAACCAAAAATGGGTTTGCAGCGCTCGGTCTTTTTAAAGCGTATCCTCAAAAAAATGTTTACGTCCCTTTTTTATATATTGAATAAACTAGCATTAATACAGATTCTAAAAAACTATAGAAGTGCATATAACAAGTTAATATACCTTTCTTTTTTGTCTTGTAATGCGGTAAATATTTTTTATCGTTGTAAGATTCTTATCTGACGCATTGCTTTTTTTTAAGAAGAAAGAAAAAAGACAGCTCGTTATTCTTTTAACACATATAAACTATAGTCGATGTATTATATAAAGTATTGCTGCCTCCTTGAATATCGAATATATGGGCGATCAGTCGAAACAGAATGCGCTTAAGAGCGATATTAAGTACAACGAAGGGAACGACTCCCTCGACCTTTAAGTGTTTTTTATTCTTGAGCTTATACAACTACAGGTATTTGCAATAAAACTTGCACAAGAGTAGTTTTCTCTACTATTATAAGTAACTACGTAGGTCATTTTTTGGGGACTGAGCCCCCGACTGATATACTACACGCTATATATGTAGAAGTGTGATTTCTTTCCTTTTCAATATATGAAGCAATTTCACATCTCCCGCATGCCCGATATTCTGGATATGTGACAGTGCTGGAAATTTCGCAACAAAATACTTTCGTACACTCTGATGAATTGAGCAAAATGTACATGTACACCTAACTTTCGCAAAGAAAATGTATCAAAGCGTGCAGATTGAGGTTTATCATATAACCAAGGCTCTCAAAAACGGGTGATGCGAAAGTTTTTACACAAATATCGCTCGATTTTTCATCAAATAAAACATATTAAGAGAAAATCGAAAATAGCTATCAGAGGTATACGTCGAAAGCGATTTCTAGCTGTATGATCAAAAGAATTCTGCTATGTATCAACACTTAGAAAAACAAGTACTTCTTTCCATACTACTAAAATATACACTGTAAAAATTGCTCAATGCAGCTGTAACGGAAAAGGCTGATCTTCTAGTATTTTTCGGCTTTTTCTGGTACGGTACATAGTATATAATTGAAAGTGAAAACAACGCTTCAAGAAATAATGCAAAAATTGAATGTAGAAACGGTGACTGTCCGATAAGACTTTTTTTGAGTTTTGGCTAGTGCCATTTCTAATCGGAGAAAATAAAATAATGTCTATAAACGGTTCAAGATACTCATGCTACAAATTGTCAGAATCTTTATGTCGCCAACACACAGTGATGACAAACACAAACATTGAGTAAAACGAAACGGACATCAACCTGAACAATGGCAAGAATTCCAAAGCTAATTTTTCTAATGTTATCTAAAAGAACTCTGTAATACTTTCTACATCAGTTGTTGAGAATAGAATGTCCCACCTAGTAGATAAAGAATCAATGTATTCTGATGAAATAAACAGACACAAATCACAAAATAATGAGGAATCACTCATTTTTGTAGTGAATATTCCGAACTGGTTTTCTTTAGAACGTCCATTTCAGTAGTGTTTAAAGATATGTTGTTTATTCCAAGTCGATCAATGACAAAACTCTTTTGATAATAGAGTGAGAAAGCATGTTCGACCTAGATTTCTAACAGCTATTTTCAATTTTTCAAGACCATGTTTTATCCGATGAAAAATGGAGCAACATTTGTGCAAGGACTTTTGCATCATTCGTTACTATCAATGTACAATGATAGAATGATTTATATGAATCAAACAATAATGAAATTGGCCTTTGTCATTTATGTAGATTTTGATACTAATATGAAATACTGTACTTATCTTGCAAAAATGCTTTCTTACGAATAACACGACAGCGGAATAATATAAAAAGATGTCTACGAAAACTTACTTGTCTTTTCGTTTATTTATGGTTACGCTTCGTCAATCAAGCAATTTTTTTTCCAATCAATTAGTATCAAAAGAAATATCGTATGCATGTACACCTACAATATAGAATAGCACATGCACATTCTCAGTCACTTTTTTTTCTATTGATAGCGGAACACATTAACGTATGCATTAGTATACGATGTTCTGCATTGCTTCATCTGTAATTAATTTTTTGTTCCTTCGACTATCATTAGGAAAAAAAGCGTGAAGGAAGTAATTAGTTTTTATGATGCATCGAATATATGTTTATTTTATTATGTCTAGAAGGTCATCCATTGATAATATTTGATATTCATGTAAATGGACAGTTATACATTGGAACAGATAGAAGAATTAGTTTTGGGAAGTGTAAGGGTCTGGTTCCTTTTTCACAGATGATTGAGCAAAACATTTTTTGCTGAAGATCTAAATTTATGCCGAGCTTGGATTTCGGCAAACATCATTAACTAAAACAGAGTATGAAGGTAAAATCTCAGAAAGCGATAGTGCTCGTAGGTTATTAAGAATTATATTTTTCTTCAGAATTCTTGGAAAAAAGGCTTTTCATATTCAATGCAGAGATGTTTCTAAATATTTTTGCCGTAGAAGGCGGCTACATTCGTGACAGTAAGATGTTAGTGAAACGCTTTTTAAACTTGATTTTAAAATCCGTAGTGAACAATGATCTAGTTTCACAGAAAGACAGCTCAGCTTGCCGCTAAGTTGACTAAGGCTTGACTTTATATTTGGTGCAAGCCCTATTCTATCTGTGAAGTTCATCTAAGCTACGCATTGTGTGCAAGATTTACGACATGTATATCACGTATTAAACCTCGCATTAGGCACAGACTGTGTGACGAAGTCAGCAGAAACCACAGGCAGACTGCCAAATGTGTCAGAAGCTGAAGATTGCCTAAAATATTTGGTAAAAAGTTAACCAGAATATTTTCACAGCCATATCCGAAAAGTAGGGAGACTAGCCCACTCAACCACCTAGATCTAGAGCCACATATATAATTCAGAAAAATCAAGAGGGAACAAACGAATTTCTTGATTTCTCATTTTTTGATGATTTCTTATGATTTCTGTTAGAGGAACCAGCTTATTCCCACTTGATTAGGAAGTACCTTTAAGTCCTTAAGTCCTGTACTATGGGGGCACCTTTAGACCACAAGTTCCATATTGTGATAGTACCCCTATATTCGTAAGTTCTATATTAGGGAGTGTCCACAGGTCCTCAATTCTTCCATTGTGGAACTAATCGTAGATACTCAAGTCCTATATTAGGAGGTACCCATAGGTCCTCAAGCTCTGCCTTAAAATAATACCCCTAGATCCACAAGTTCTAAATTATGAAGATACCTTTTGATCCTTCAAAATAAACCAGGCAGAAGAAAAAAAGAAATATAAAATTCTTTTTATTCTCGTTTATAAAAAGAAATCAAACAAATAGATATTATTTACTTCTGCTTTGCATCTAGTTAATAAAAAATAACTTATTACTTATTCTTTTCCTTCTTCTTTAACATGAAGATAATAATAATGAGGTTATATGCGATAGAGGTCAGAGAATATGAAGATTATGCGTACGAATACGGCAACATCCACCATCCAGAATATGGAAATTCAAGTAGAATTCTATAGAGTTTCATTTGCGGTAAATTCCTTAAATTCCATGTCACATAGCGAGGAAAGGTGACGCTGTGGCCGGGAGTCATTGCTCAGCTAAATGCCTTGAATTCCCAGTGGAATTCTATAGAATTTCTGAGTCGTGGGTATGTCTCTCTCTGTTGTAGAGTACATGCATTTTCAGATCATGAAATCTAACTTTTATTTAACTTGAAGGCAGAAAAAGTGGCGGTAAACTATTATTCATGAAAATTTGTCTAATATTAAACGGCATGCAAAGTGTTGTAGACAGATGCAAGTACCCTAAGTATGGGAAGAACGTATACGTACATCTCAGAACAGGAAAAAACAGAGGTTTGACATTTTTCCGTGATAATCCTGCGGCTTACAAGTCTCTTCTCAGCACTCATGTGCACGTTTATCTCATTTTTATAGTATGAATGATAGAGAAATACTACTCCAAGTCAAAAGGGCTTTACAATGACAGAGATCATTGTGTTAGTGCACTTTCCAGACCTGACAGCATTGAGTATCAAGTTCACGGCACAAACGTCGAAATGACGTAATTGCATCGATGGTCGCTTTGATTAATCGGTATTCTGATCGACTATGTCTCTAACATTCCTGTTGTATACAATTGAAATGATGAAATTAGATAAATTTAAAGCACGAATAACTCCTCGTGCAGCAAAAGATGGAGCAAAATATATAAGATTACTTATGTCCTGGACTATTCATATGATTAGAAAGAATATGCAATGTGTAGCTACTACGTAGCTAAGATGAGAATCAGGCAGTTTAACGGTGGAATATCCAATCAGGTATTGGAAGATGTGGGTTCGATTCCCATCCTGCTTTTGTGATTCTTTTGACTTAGCTATGCGTACTAAGTCGAGCATGTCAAGTGGATATATTCCAATTGATCATATAGAATGGAATCACTTATGGACAAGTAAAATGATTATCAAAGGTTCTAATAAACCCATTACATATGCTTTCTCTTTCGATTAATTACAAAATCGAAACTCCGCCACCCTCATCCTCAACATATAGATCAATTGGATATGTATGGAAGTTTTATTTGTACTCGACTTCTGATCATTAGAATAGATCCCCTCTACATATTTCAATTTAAGACGTCTGATGAGACCCTTAAGCAAGGACGAAATCGCGATCACGGTGTGCCTTTCTACTTACCTCTCATCCTCAAGAAGGAATCCGGGAATGTGGTAGTTAATTTTTAAACTCATCCTCATCCTCAAGATTTATTTTCAATTGAACCACTTTGTTTCCTTTTTTTATAAAGATAAGCAACACGCGTCAAATGAAAAAATCAAAAGAAAAAGAGAAAAGATAATAATATAGTTTATAATATAAATTGAATAATTATGAAACATAAACAGTTTTTTGTATATGTGTTGCTGTTTCTTCATTTTGTTCATTTAAAAGACGTGTAACGATACTAACACCAATACCCCATGAATTATGTGTTGGTAAAACAAGATCATATGGGGATTTTTCTTTTCCTTGTCCTCGTGCATGAATTTTAACATATTTACCAGATGCTAATTTAAAACCTGATGGAATTGAATATGTTATTTCAGGTAAATTATCAACTTTTCTCACAAGACGCCAACCAGTTAAATCAATATCTTTATTTTTTGATGCATTCGCTAATTGAATATATTTTCCATCAGGTAAACATTCATCAATAGTAATTGGTCCTTAAAAATAAAAAAATATTGTATTTTGAAAATTTCAAATGAAAATAAAACCTTTAGCAGATCGTTGAAAAGTTACTTTAGCTTGTATTTCATTTTGATTTATTTTCGTATCAGCTTTATTAGATGTTATATCCTTTATTGTTTGACGTTTTGTAGAAGAAGAATCACTAATTTTTCTATTATGAGCTTCTTCTACTTCAAGTAAACGTCTATATGTATTTATTTCAAAGTCAAGTGAAGATTTATTTGAAACAGTTTCATCATATGATGCCTTTAATTCATTTAAACGAGAGCGATGTTCTGAAATTTCTCGTTCACGTGCATCAAGTATATCTCCATTTTCTATAAATAAATAAAAATAAGAATTTAAAAAAAAAACAAAATTGTAAAAACCTTTTTTAAGTGTTTCAAATTCTGATTCTGATTGACTGATAGTTTGTAAATAATTATTATATTGTTGTTGTAAATCAACTATTTCTTGTTTTTTTTCATTAATATTAATTCTTAATTGATTTGAGTTTTCTTGATTAACTGAGACATTTTGTTGTTGTTGAATAATTTCATCTGTTTTAATTCTATAATATTCTTCTAATTCAGATCTTTGTGAATTTGAAAGATTTTCATAATCATTCCGAATTTCTCGTATAGCACATTGTAATTCATTTGTATAAAATGTTGTTGGATCAATATCAATATTTGGTGATGATAAATTTCTTAATACATCCATTTCTTGTTCATGTATACTTGACAAAAATGATATTTGTTCTTCAAGTGTTTGGACATCATTTTGAACTATTATTCTTGATAGTATTGTTTTGTCTAATTCAGTTATTAAACGAGAATGTTCTTCGTGTAAATATTTTATTTCAGTTCTAGATTTTTTAATAGATGATATTGAATCAGTTATTAAGTGTTGAAGTTGTTTTAATTCTTCTGGATTTTGTTCAAGTGTTGATTGAGAGAAATGTATTTTTAATTTATCCTGATTTGTCCATTGATTAAAATCGTCAACTAATTGTTTATGATAAATTAAATTATATTCCGCACTTTTAACACATATTTCAGCTTTGCCTTTTTCAACAGTTACTGAATCGATTGTTTTTCTTAAATCATTTAATTGTTGCTCATATTGAGACTTATATTTATCATAATCCAAATACCAATTTGATCGTAATTGAGCTATTGTATTCTGTAATTGTTTACTTTTTTCTTTAAGAAATTTAATAAAATCGAAATAACATGAAAATTGATTATTTAATTCGATTAATTCTTGTTTCTCATAATTATGTTGTTCATGCATTTTTTTTCCTTGCAATACTTCATCGTTTTCATTATCACTAATTTGTTGAACTTCGTCTTCAGTTACATCATGAATCATTGCTATTGGGTGGCCTATTGAAACTCTTTTATAGATGAATATATTCTCTCGTTTTCTTCGTGCTTGTTAGTGTACAATATTTGATTAAACGGTGAACAATTGTTCTTCTGTTCTACTAAGCGTGTTATCTCAAGCAATGGAAATAGTGGTAGATGCACGTTTACAGTCCTGATAGAAATTTTCGGAACACTCAAGAATATATTTCAAATAAAGCTGAACTTAACATATATAGAATAGATCTGCTAGCCGGGTAGGTCAAACTTGATTACCTGAGTCGAATACTGTATTGTTTTTTCAGTAAGATATTTCATGGGACCTCAAAATCGCATGAAATTTTTAGGATTTGTAGATCATATTGAGCTATAAAAATCCTACAGATCAGTTGTTTAAATTTCATCAATAAATACGTATATATGACTGTCACATATAGCATAGTTTTATATGAAAATGAAAAAACTGAAATTTTGTCGAAATTGTAATGTTAATCTAGTATTTTTATAATGAATAAATTGTTTTTTTAATACTTTTGACCCATTCAGGAGTCATTTTCCATAGCAAGTGTGTTGTTAAAGTTTAAATGATATTATTGAATATAGTAATTGAAATGTAATAAATAATTATATATTAGAGCAGTAACCTATGTAACTACAGACACTTTTTTTATTTACCAATGTCTCGAAAAAGTCTTATGTTTATTTAAATTTTTAATCATCAAGTATGTATAGTTATCATAGGTCATTACTTTAAAATACAGTTATTTATTAGATTACAATAACTATATTCAATAACATCGTAGAAATATCAACAACCTGTTTGCTTATGAAAATAACTCCTGGTAGTATTGAAAGCACTGGTAAAGCAACTTATTCATTTAGTTTTTAGTTATTTGGTAATACTCCAAAAACAATCTCATGTCTATCCAAATTCATGAAGCTTTCATTTCGAGAAATTTTGTAAATTTCAGTACTCATTGCGCGAAAAATATCAGTAAAAGTTACATAGTTGTCATTTTGTGTTTCTTACACTCTATTATTTTTATGGGAATGCATTTAATAAATAGTTGGAACTGATATCTTAAATTGCTGTTAAACTGCCAATTTACTGAATCTGAAAAATAGAACTGTGTTGATTATTGCCTGAAAATGCTCGACAAGTTTGATAGCGGCAGATCAAGACATGTTTATAGTATTATTACTGGTGACGAAAGCTAATTTTACTGTTATGATCCAGAAATGATGCATCAAAGTCAAGTTTGAGTTGCAAGTAATGATTCTCATCCAACTAAAGTTCGTAAACAGCGTTCTGTGAGCAAACACATTGTTACAATCTTCTTTATGAGAACTGATTTTGACACAACTATTCCTCTTGAAAACGGTAACACAGTTACAGCTAAGTGGTATACGAATGAATGTTTTAAAACAAGTGGAGAAACATCGACGTCTCAAAGATTTCATTATTCACGATGATAATGCATCATCACACAAGGCGACACAAACAATGGAATATTTAGAAGATCAACGTGTTAAGCTGATGAGCCATCCAGCGTATTCACCAGATTTACATTAATGTACAAGAACATTGCTTTGAACAAATATGATGAAATTATTTTAAACTGAGCTATCAGTACTGTAAATCCAGAAACTTTTGGAGTGATCCATATATATGTATATATATTCTGATAGAGAATAAGATTTTGTGTCGAAAAAGCCTATTCCCAACGAATTTTATATGGGTATTAAGAGTCTCCGAAGTCAAAAAATGATTTTTAGGCTTATTTTAGATCCCCAAGATGTTTTTTATTACTCGATGAATTTTGAAAAATAATACGATATTCGTAATTAGTAAACTGAGTTCTATCGATTTAATGATGCGACAATTGAAAGGAAGACAAAAAGGTTTTTTCGAATGTCTCAGATGGATTTCAGACACAAAAAAATCAACTCATCAGAAAATATAAGTTTTGTTTTACCCAGGTCGAACGATACGGTCCATATACGGATCGTATCGTTCGATCTGGATATACACAGCCCTACATAAATTTTCATGATTACGTCATTATTAGAGGAAAAAATTACTGGCTGTTTTTATTGAGGTCGTTCTATTCAAAATCAAGTTTGAATATTTTTTCATTATATTTTGCATCTCATTAAAACAAAGTTGGTTTTTCGTGAACCGCCAGATAATATCGTTTGATTTGCTTTACAAAAATTATACTTTTTTATAGCATCATTATTAGGGAATTGATACTTAATAATGATAGCAGAATATCTTGATTGTAGTCCGCTAATTTCTTCATGATAATGCGTAAGAAAAAGGAACATTTATATACCATTGGAAAGAGAAGAATCTAATGATACTCTAAAAATAAAAATATGTTTGAATTATGTGAGAAATAGTCATTCACGAAGCCAAACAAGATAAGACAAAGTTTTTGCTTCTTTATTATGGAAATTATCTGTAAGCTATGCTCCTTAAGAATGCAGAAATATTTTTTGATAGCATTAATAGGGGATCCTATAGCAGTTAGCAGCTTGATTGAGCTATATATACAGTTCATAAAAGGTTTTTCGCTCATTCTCTGAATCTAACTACTATTTTACGGTTAACACTTTAGTAGTCTTACTGAAATATATTCATTTCTAGTTCGAATGTATTTCAAAACTAGTCCTCCATATATCCATACTGAACTTCTAAATAAAAAAGGGAATCCAAATACGTCCAGTAATAGTGTCTGTCATTTCAAAAAAGATCTTCAACCGAATAAGGACCACTTCGTGCCCAACATAAACGTTTTGATATTCGTTTCAGGTAGAAGTCTTGGCAAAGCCACTTTATCATTTGTATTATACATTTTCTCAAAATACAATGGGTGTTTGCTAGAAATGGTATAATGTATTCATTATGTTTAAATTATATTTAGACATCTCATAATATCCCTTGAAAGTACAGGCTTACAGCAATATGTGGCTCTCTATTATTTGATATATTATGAAACGAATAGTGAATAAGGTCTACTCCGATTCCTTCTAATGATAGAAATGAGAATAATTTTCTCACTGTATCATTTCGTAATAAATAATATACCATGATTTCCATGTCTTGATCAGTCAACGTTTTGCGGTATAACCCTGCAATTGACTCGCTCTTATTGTTTTTGATCTCTTTCTCGAGTTGCTTGCTCGAATATTGGGGAGGCGACGGATTCTTTGGCTGTTGTTTTGAAAGTACTGAATTTGCAGTAAGAAAATATTTTTGTTAATGATCACTTCTTATATTTTTCATTCTATCTAATTTATGTCTTGCTTATACTACCATTAACGTAAGAAGATTGGATTGTTAAAAGAGACTTTCAATTTCCTTTTACACTTCTAAAAGACCAGTAGAAATGTTAGCAAGGACTGTTGATTCCATATAAAATCAATAATAGTTATAAATATACCAAATAGCCTCGTAAGCAGTATCTATCCTCCACATCGCCTGTGTAACCTTAATGGTCATCAATATCAAGTTTTCATATTGAAAATATGTAAAAATTGACAATACTGTGCGCAGCACCTATGCATACTAGATGCTTTAATTATTGTATAGACCAGTGAAACAATCAAGTCACGCTAAGACAACAATTATTTGGGCCGCTTCAATCAACATTTACATAATTCTATGCTTAGAACCACTCAAAATAAACCTTGGTTAACATGTAAAGAACTTTTCTGGATCCTCTCCCGATTTTCTCATTCTGATAAAAAACTGCTAACAATTGTAATATGTATATTAAACAATAATACATAGTAGATCCAAATACATGAGGGGGCAAACATCTCCCTTAGGCGAAAATTCTGGGTCAAAAGCTACCCGTATGTAAATCATTTAATATGATCAAATATTCGACTATTTCGTCATTTAACTCATTTCAGTATAAGGACAGCAATAAATATGAACAATTCAGTATCTTTTTAGACTATGATTTAATTTAAACATACCTTGTTTGTCCGTATACGTTGTGCTTTCATTTATTTTTGTTTTTGAATCATCCGTTATATAACTTGCAGTGTTTTCGATAGTTATTGTTTTTGGTGATTGACTTGTAGTTATATTTATTTCTTGTTTTTTATTTGTTTCAATACCTAATGAGATAAAAATTACATAGAAAACAGATTTGTAAAAAATTTTTTCAGTTATTATTTGTGTAATTCTTTGAAAATTTACTTTCAAAACAAAGAAACTTGAATAAAAAAGAAAACAATGACTTTCTCAATATCTCTATAATTCTCTAATTCTGAAAATTAAGATAGCATATTATTTATGTCAACTGTCGCATCTACATACATATTAATAAAATAAAATGATGAATCTGCACATGCAAAAAAAATTACATCGGTTGAATTACTATGTAATTATCATGAAACTGATGATCAATCTATAATTTTCAGTAAAGTTATCTTAATACCAACAGTAACTCCTCAATAATTTAAGAATTTCTATTTGGCATTCTTATGAATACCGGTAGTAATATTCGAAAAGTAAAATAACTATTCTCTTTTACCAAAATCAGAATAATTTGAGGTTGAAGAAAGAATAATTGGATGCAAAAGTGGAAAAAGTGGTTTTGTTTCTTTAAGTTGAATTGTATGAAGACCATTGCCTGCATCAAGGCAACCAACAATTTTGAATTGTGTAGCAGGAAGAAGAAGAATTTCATCTTCTACTGAAAAATAAGAATATTTTTTAATATCTTTACCAGAATCACAATCAATAGTAAACAATGTTCTTGTTCCTGTTTTGCCCAAAAATAATTCGGATTGTAACACATCAATTGACTTAGTGGAAGAAGAAAATCCCCACCACAAGATTGTTTCACCTTTTCGATATTGTGAACTTAAATCTGATTTGACTCCACGATAAACATGTTGGCGAGTTGAGGGAAGTCGAGATAGTGCCGTAAGGAAAAGCTTAAGGTAAAGATACCACGGTTCCAATTTATCTCTATCAACTGATCGAAGTGTTGCATTTAATACAACATAAAGACATTTATCTAATGGCCTCCAACCCATTGAATAAAGCATAATAGAGGCTGATTCATCAATTGTCAAACCATCAGCTGATAAATTTTTACATCGCTGTTTAGCAGAATATGCATAACTTTGAACAGCAGGTAGAAATGAGACGAGTGGTTCAACAGCAGTTTCAAGAGGAACAATTGGCATTTCTTCATATCCACCAATAGGCATAAGCATTTCAAGTGGTTCTTTATCTATATCAGATAAACGCAAAATACGTTGTGCTATATCTTCTCTTCCTCCTGTAGCCATGACGAATAATATTATAATTTGATGGATATACGAAGAGTAGAATATCTAAAATCATAAAGAAATTGACATTTTACAATATCACTATCATTAGTAAAGAACTTGAATAATTGCAACAGTATTGATGCTCAATAATATCTAATGTTTCGAATTATGTTTATTGAAATTCCTAAAACAATTACATTCAAAATCGCTTGAGATTTTTAAACGATGCCATCATCTGTTATTTAAAAATAAATAAAAGTTATTTGCTCACTTATTTTCGGCCTCTTAAAATTTAAGTAGTCAGTTATCGTTATGCTGACAAGTCACGGATAACTATCTCATTATTCGTTTAAAAGGTGCCAGTAATAGAAAAGTTTTCATTATTCGACAGCGAAAAATATGTGAGTTTGACTAGTTTCACCAGAAAAAGGCTATTTTTCAAAATTAACAATATTTTTTGTTTTATAAAAATTGCCCAAACCATGAGTTAATGGCTTTTCTTGACCAAGTAAAAATCCTACTAACAATTTGACTGTTACTCCTTACTAAATTATCAGGTAAGGCTCAGTGTAAGGTAGTTGATTATTCTACAAAACTTTTACGTATTACACTGAAATAGACTAAAATAAGTGCAGATAGGCATCGGATTCGACCTATATTTCCTATAAAATCTATATTTTTGAAAAATTCTGTATTTCGTCCTATATATAGGTCGCTTTTCCTATATTATGTCAAAAAAAGTCAGAAAGTGTTCAAAAATAACTTAGTTCTGTTATACAGCCTTTAATAATCGTTAGAATGTTCATATATTTAACAGAGAGTCAAATATTTTCAAACGAATAAGTATATACAAGCACCCTTCATTGTAAATAGATGATATATTTTCTTTCTCGTTTACTAAATAGAGTGACTGAATGTTATTTAATACTACACTAAACAAGTAACGAGAAAAAAGTTAAAGTTTACAAAACAATCATGCAATCTTTCACACTTCTTATTGTTATTTTATGTGCTTATATATAAATTTATACTCTTATATAGAATATCTATGATTTTTATTCATATTTACAGATCATATAAAATGGATGACAAAATTTTATTAGATTATTTTTTATATTTTAATAAATTTTCTGAACTTTATTTTGATAAAAATAATTTTTTCAAAATTATCGATTTTCAATAGCTAATAATTTATAATAGGTATGCAATTAGCAGTGAAAAAATAATTTTTACTGGAAATTTCCATTGCCGGCATCTTACTTACTATTTGAATGAGTATAAAAAATTGAAGATAATGGTATAAAACTCTTATCAACATGACGTATTCGAGTAGGATTATAGACAAAGCAGTCAAGTTAATTATTAATTCTCCCTTAATAATATTGTGAATATACGTTGAATCATAAATTAAAAGTTTGAATGCTAGTATATTTTATGGTAATGACTTCTTACTTTGAAATAACATACAGCTATCTACTATAAAATCAACCTAGCTGTTAACACTGCCCCTTTATTGTTCTGATGATGAAAACAACACACCCTCAAAACAAATGAATATCGACTTTTTATACTTTCTTCATGACAGAGGCGGAGGAAAAAAAACAGAAGAAAGAATTTGAGGGTGAAAGAAAATGTGCGAAGGAGAGAATGGAGTATGTGAAAGAATGAATAACAATAGAACACAAGATAATCATGGCCGATGGACATGACACCTCCCCCCTTCAAGCGACAGCTGGGCATAGTATGGGAAAACACAAAGGGTCGACACGTGAGGAAAGAAGGAGAGTTAATTAAACCACATCCATAGCTGAGCATCAGGTGAGAAGTGACATTGCATCGAATGAAGGAGCGAAATGTAGTACCATAAGAAGGATCGACGAGTAAGATGAGTAGAGCAGTAAGACAAGACATTAGACATTAGACATTGGATAACCACCGAAAGAAGTTATATAGATGAAGAACAAAATTATAAGTCGAACAGATCAGATGACTGACTACAGGCTGCCACAGCCTGTAGATGATGTTGTTTGGGTATGTGTTTTCGTAGGATAGTTGTTGCATATCAATATTAGAGGTGACGTGTACAAACAGATTGAAGGAACAGAACGTAGAGGTTGATTGAGAACGACAAGGAGCCGTGATTGAGAAATCGATCTGCTGCTCAGCGGATACAGCAGACCGGCCAGGGCACCATTGTTAACACTGCTCCTTTATTGTTCTGATGATGAAAACAGGATGAAAACAACACACCCTCAAAACAAACGAATATCGACTTTTTATACTTTCTTCATGGCAGAGGCGGAGGAAAAAAAACAGAAGAAAGAATGTGAGGGTGGAAGAAAATGTGCGAAGGAGAGAATGGAGTATGTAAAAGAATGAATAACAATAAAACACACGATAATCATGGCCGATGGACATGACACTAGCATTTCTAGTTTTCATTGATACTTTAAGCAATGTTGTATAGGGAGGTTTTGTGAATTAAAAATTTCACCTATTTTATACTAGTATATTGATCGATTAGTAAACTTTATAATAGATAACTGTGCATTATTTCAAAGTAGTAGATCGTCGCTATAAAATAGACTAGACTTCAAACTTTTAATTTATGGTTCAACGTATATTCACAATGTTATTAAGGGAGAAACAATAATGAAATTGATTGCTTTGTCTATAATCCTACTCGAATGTGCCATGTTGATATGAGTTATAAACCATTATCTTCAGCTTTTTATCCTCTTTCAAATAGTAAATATAAAAATCGGAGAAAAAAAACGAATTGCCCAAAATTAATAATTTTATTTCGTAGATAACTGCGTACCTATTATTAATTATTAAAATCAATAATTTTGGAAAAGTTTTTTTTATCAAAATGTAGTAATTAAAAATTTCGTATCAAATTATATATAAGAAAGTTTCAAAACTATAGTATAATCCAGAAAATTTATTAATATATAAAAAAAAAATACTCCTAAACTTTATGGATTAGAGTAAACTGATTGTACACAAAAACTTTCAAATAATTCTACTAATTAGCTTATTTTTATCTCGATTTAATAGCGCTTTTTGAGAAGTAAAAAAAATACTAATTCGATATCTTCAACAAATCTGAAATAATTCACAAAATGAAAAATACCCAAAACTTTTATTTGCCACTTTATGTTAACTCTATTAATAAAACAAATCTCGAATAGTAAAGTCATCAGAATCAAACTTTTAAACAGAATCAACACTCTAAAATAAAATGTGTCGGATGTGTCGCAACGAGCACCTCGTGTCGTGTTTCTTGCGTTCTCCGCTGAATATATATATCGAAGAACGCAAGAAATACGACACGAGGTGCTCGTTGCGACACATCCGACACATTTTATTTTAGTGTGAATATATAAGAAAAAAATCCTATATTTTAGAAAAGTCGAATCCTATATGAATTCCTATACTTTTAAAAAACTGTAATCCTAAGTCAGGGTGCAGATGATAATTCATTTTTGATTATTTAATTATTTTGGTATTATAAAAATACTGTGCTAGTTTGCTCTATTCATTATGACAAGAATTTCTAAATCTTTACCAAGTATAAAAATTTCATAGGGAAAAAATCATTTGTTTCAAACTGAACTTATTAATCAAAAAAAAAAGCTTGTCTTTTATCATTCGACGCTATAAACCTTGACATTATTTGATATGGATCAATTTCATCAAGATTTTCTTTATAAATAATTAGTAATAAACAATGATTAAATCGTGATTGTGTCATAGAATTTGGAAGCGTGTTTTTCAATCGATTTAATATACTAAATGCACGTTCAGCAGTTTCTGTAATAACAGGAAGAGTTAAATAGAGTTTAATCAATTTATCAAATTCTTTAAACCACCCAGGTCTATCGATACGGTCCGCCATACGGCCGTAATAATGGGCACAGTAATACGGGCCGTCACTTTATTAAAACGTATATGTATATTTTGTTTCCATAGGCAAGATGCGCAAAAGTGTACAAAAATGAAGTTTCGTAGAATGTAAAAAGATGAAACAACGAATGGTATGAAAGTTCTACACTAATTTTATTTTCTAGCGTCATATTTACTTTTAATTTTAAATAAAAAATCAAATGAAAGAGAAACATTACGATTACCTGTTTGAAATTTACAATGAATGTTTGGAAGAAACAACAAATGTCTTTGTATTTTGACATTACTTTTTTTGCATTTCAAATTTTTGAATTAAGTTTTTTTTTCGAAAGACGCCCTATAAAATTTTCTATAAAGTGATGTGATTATTGGAAGAAAAATGATGTTATATTCATCTAAGAAAATGATAAGGACTTTCATAAAATAGAAATTTTTAGATTTCTTATGAGGTTATCACTTTTCTCATCAGAATAAATTTTTCTAAGATTTATTGATAATCTATATGCTATGATAATCAAGTCTAACGTGCTTTAAAACTACGATGGTTTAATATATTGGATAAATTATCAACGAATCTTAGAAAAATTTATTCTAGTGAGAGAAGTGATGATCTCATAAAAAATTCTATTTTATGAAAGTGCTTATCATTTTCTTAGATGAATGTAATATGATTTTTCTTCCAATAATCACATCACTTTATAGAGAATTTTATAGGGCGTCTTTCGAAAAGAAAACTTGATTCAAAAATTTGAAATGCAAAAAAAAAATGTCAAAATACAAAGACATTTGTTATTTCTTCCAAACATTCATTGTAAATTTCAAACAGGTAATCGTAATGTTTCTCTTTCATTTGATTTTTTATTTAAAATTAAAAGTAAATATGAGATAAAAAACTATATGTGTATGTACATACTTTTGATTATGCTCTTTCTAATAATAAAAATGTCAAGCGACTAGGAGATACTTGTGCGCAGTATGAAATTGAAAATAGTTTTCTATATATTAGAAGGAAAGTGTCAATTTCTTCCTCGAAGTGTACATTATACTCTCTGCTTTTTGAAGAAAGTGCGCAGTAGATGTTCTGTACATTTTGCTTCTGCTATGTACGCGTGCCATTAGAAACACTGAATCTCGATATTCTTTTTTCTTCACGAGTTATTCGAAAACCACAATTCTTAAAGAGGAGTTTTGAGTTGTGGATATTAACATTTAAAGAATTAATCTATCTATGTAATGTTTATTTATTTTTTCGGTTTTAAAATAGATTTAGTCTATAATTTTCATCAATACAAGAGATAATGAGATATACACTATTAATGTTTTCGACGTCATTGCTTCCGACATCTTACGTTTTGACATTGTGACTTTCCGCATTTTTTTTCGGTATTTGCACTTTCGACATTTAACTACTTTACTGAATAGAAGGCATTGGTACGTCATATGTTGCAAAAATAGTCAAGTGGCTCTTTGTTTGCGTGACCAAGTACTCAAACTTCGCTTATATCAACTGTAAAATATATAGGGCAGTCCAAAAGTTGTGAGGGTGGTACGTTTTTTCTTATAGAAAGCGTTAAAAGAATTTCTTTTTTAATGAACAGATAGAGCGTCTTTCGCTATCTTTTTATGTTATTTGATCACTATTCCACTAATATCATAATAATTAAATTTGGGTAAGAACTATTGTTGTTGGTCACTAGCTGATAGCATTTAGATCATAATGGATATGGTACTTTTGCATTCCATTTTATTACCACTTAATATGTTTCATTAAAAAAAACAAAATATATCAAAAGATGCAGCGTGACAAGAGAAGACAATTTACAAAGTATCGCTTATTTTATAATCACACCTTTTGTTTTCAAAATGGACAAAATCAAGGGGGAAAAGCGGATCCTGGATCCTGTATCTTAATAATACTAAGTAGTATCATTGAAATATATCAATATTTTTGTAGGGCTCGGGTAGATCCAACGATCCAGGTTTAGCTTTCTCTCCTTTGACGTAGTATCATTAAAATATATTAATTTTATCGTAGGATACAGGATCCACGTTTCTCCCTTGGACGAAACTTTAAGTTAGGAAATTTCGACTTTTTGGAAGCGAGATTGTTTTTTGGTAAAAGACGATTTCCATTTGCCCTGTCTCATATTTTTGTTATTTTATGTGTTTTATTTTTAAAAACATAAAATACACTGCAAGATACAGCGTGAAAAGATCTACAAATTACAAAATAAAGCTTATTTAACAGTCTCATTTATTTAATATAAAAATTGACAAAATTCTGAACGATCAAAATTCGATGCTGAAAAAGTATTTCTTTTTCCGTATGCGACGAACATAATTGTTTCTTATTTATCATCTAATACATTTTATTTAAAAAAAAAGCAAAATACACCACAACATGCAGCATGAAAAACTCTATAATTTACAAGCAATAGTTTTATTCTAATTTTGTCCTTTTTATTTTGAAAATAAAATCAAAATTCTCTGAACTATCTATCGCAGCGTCGAGAATTGATCACTCAGAATACTGTTTATTTTGAAAGAAAAAGTACGCAATTCACATAAGTTTTATATTGTAGATTGTAGAGTTTTTCATGCTGCATCTTCTGCAATGTTTTGTTTTTATTTTTATAAAATGTTTTTAAGGATAAAAATATAAAATTCAAAGTTCTGTCATTTATTATAATACATCCGTTATGTAGTGTATAGAAAATGGCATGTTACTCACTTAAAAGAAATGGAAGATTACAACAAAGTACAAGACTTAGAAGTCTGAAAATTTGCACATATTCCTAGATATATCTAAGCATTATAACGGAATACTTGAATGGAAACTAAGACTTTTAGAAGAGCCAGGTGAAAAAACTTTTGTAGTGCCCTATGTAATTCTTTACCATCAAAGAAATCTTGAAGTGATTTTTGTACTTTTGAAATACGTGTTGAACCTCCAACAACTACAATTTCATGGATATTTGATTTGACCATTTTTGCATTATGTAAAGCTTATTCAACTGGTTCAAGTGTTGAACGAAATAAATCAGCATATAATTCTTCAAAACGAGCACGCGTTAATGTTGAAAAAAAAATCTATACCTTCATAAAGTGAATCAATTTCAATTGATGGTTAAGATGAAGATGATAATGTACGTTTTTGTCGTTCACATGCTGTACGTAATCGTTGAAGACCACGTTTATTTTCAGATATATTTTTATTATATTTTCTTTTAAATTCTTGTAGAAAAATCTGTTACAATTCGATTATAAAAATCTTCGCTACCTAAATCAACTATAAGAACATTTCACACATTTGGAATAGAACTAAAAGATAAATGATGAAAGATTGATTGATATATTATTTCGAAATTTATGAAATTTTTTTGAATCATAGAAGTTTCAATTCTGATTCATTGAGAATATAGATGAATGACATAATATATGTATGCAACATCTTGGTTATTTTGAAATTTGTTATCTATATTTATAGTTTTTCTTTTAACTACAGAGCGTAAGTATCTCATCGTCTTTATGGTTGATTCATCGAAAACCAAACTAACTTTCTAAATTCCTTCCTTTACAATCATCAGTGCATTATATTAACTTTCACTAATTCAAATAAATATCACCGTATAATACATTTTTATATGAAATGATATTGGTTTTAATTGAAATAGTATATAGTAGTTTTTAATAATTTATATTTCGCATTTGTATATATAATAGTGTCAAAAATATTTTATTAAAAATAAAACTGAATATCTTGATTACAACTCGAGCAAATTAGCTGAGATTTTAACAAAGAATAGAGGAATATTCTCATTCCAAATCCATATTGATAAGACTAATACGAACTTTTGTTAAATATATTTCTTTTTTTCATATCTATTATATGTATATTCCGAGCTTCTACTATTGCTGCTGCTAAATTTAAGTTTCGTTGATTATTTTCCATTTTCTGATAACAAATACATTGTGCATATTTTTGATTTCCATATAGATAACCATTTTTCAAGCAAAGTTCATGGCAGTAACCAGCTTCAGTTTGATTAGGCATGAAAACTAATAATATTGAAAGAACAGCAAGAGCAATCAACACTGTCGTCGATTTGATCATTTTTGTTTATGAGATTCAAACTAAATATGATAAATTAATACTGACACTCTACATTTTTACCGTTTGATATCAAATAACAAAACTGACTTACGATTGTAAAACTGTTATCTGTATTGAGGTACTATAGAGTAGAGTGACATTTTTTTTATCGTCTACTTATAATCAGTTGTCAAAACTGGGAAACATCCCTTTTTAAAAGCAAAATATTGCACGTTCGATTGAAATGAGAAAATACACATGCCTATCTCGAAAATAATTGCATTCGGTCATTTTCTAATCAATCTAAGGGGAAAGAGGAAGTCGATTTGAATGGGATTTTTCACACAAATAAACAAAACACTATGTGCAATTGCGTATAACATGATGTAACAAACTCGCTTGTCATTTAGGTTTTTTTTCCTTCCTTTACATAGATAGGACGTCTGTGTTTTTTCCCTTACACCTACTTGTGTTTGGACTGTATAAAAACTAGCTTCATTGATGGAGAGAATTATCTCACTCCAACTGCAATTTATACTTTCTATTGGTTTCTTTTATACTTCATCTTTCAAACGAAAATATCTGGTAACCAAAGAAAAAAAAATGAATATTATCAAGTTTGTGATTGGATTTATGCTTGTTCTCGTAGCACTGCTCTCCTTCATGGACATGGTCGATGGACACAATCATTGGCGATGCGGTAATTGTAATTGCGATACAAGTTCAGGATGGAATGGTGATCATCACTGTCATTGTCCTCTGGGTACGCGGTGGCCAGGTTTTCGAGAAAAAGAATGGCCCAATAAAAATCATCATATCTATTACATTGGTGGTCGACATCCACCTTGTTAATGATATTATACCGGAAGACAATATAATCAATCAAAAAGAAAATCGAAATTGGTGAATGACGAGAATCTTTCTTCGTAATATGATTGCCTTCTGTCATTCTCAATTTTTTTTAACCAAATAAATTCTTATCATTTAATCTTGATATGCAGAGAAAAGTACATTTTTTTTTATTTGCTTCGGTAATCTCACAATTATGACGGTTCTAAAGGGACAGTTGAATATCATAAAACTGAACCAAATTAATGATAATACAATATACCATGCGAGCAAGATAAGCAACATAAATAAGTCGGTGAACATATCTAAGCAAAGACATTAAAGAAAGAGCGAAACAAGAGAGAATACTTAGAGCCATTTGAAAACCATATTTTTCTTTTTATCTATCTACCAACGGTAAAATCATTGCGAATGGTATTTTTGATCTAAAACATCGAAAATATTATCAAAAGAAATTTTCGCAGATATGTATCGACAGCACACATGCAGAAGATTACAATGTACAGAAAAAGTTAATATGAAGATGGGTGATTCTACCGTATATCTGACACGTTTACATCGACTTTCTTTAAATCAAATTTGGGTATTATAGTTGTGTAGAGTATAGTGGATAACCTCACATTGGTTATAAAAGATTCGCTATATATTGTACCTGTGAGAAATTAGAACACCTATTTAAACTTGTTAAAAATCAGTTTTTAGACAAAATCGCGAGTATCAGTGGTTGGTATTTTGAGAATATTTTTTCTATAATACGAGCGAACATTCAATGTTTATATACCAAAAGATAGAGCATGAGAAACTGAATCGAACCATATGAAGAAATAGTGATATATTATTATTTTGAAACTATTTTTATTATTAAAATGCAATAAATAAATAATTCGACGTTTCGACTCATTTAAAGAGTCATTTTCTAGAATAAAACATCACCTTCTACATGACTTTGAACGAAATTTTAATGCCAAGACATCACTTAATTTTAATATTGTAGTAAATTAATTTGAAATTTATGACAGTTGATATAGTACATTGTTTTATTCTAGAAAATGACTCTTTAAATGAGTCGAAACGTCGAATTATTTATTTATTGCATTTTAATAATAAAAATAGTTTCAAAATAATAATATATCACTGTCTATTCATATGTACTATGTCAATTGCGATAAAATTCAAATTAATTTACTGAATCAAACCATATATTTTGTATATTTTGTTCAGCATATCAAAAAAGGAAATGTCAAAGCAAAATTAGAAACAAATAGAGTCAAAAGTCGATCCGTATATCTTTTCAACGCAGAATTTAGGAGCGTCGTAACATATAATGTTTTGTAGAGCAGAACTTGCTCTACAAGCCTACATAGTTAGGTTTTCGGGGGAGCTCAAAGCAAACGTTGTTTTTTCTTAGAAAGATCTGGTTCTGTCACCAATGTAAAGATTTGAAAATACCAGAGCTAATGATGCTATACATTTGAAGAATAACACAGAAATTATCAGTAATCGATCAATTCTATTTATCAACAAGTCGCTCCTGTTAAGAACCTTCAATCGTTGTTGTGTATATCAGTTTATTTCGAAACTAAAATGCGCCTTTCTACACAAAAATCGCGGATTTTTATATTTGAGATGTAGTTAAGCGATGGCATATTCTAAGGGTAACTAGAATGCACTTGGAATATATCTAAGCTGTCATATGAAAGAAAGACAGAAAGAAAGAAAGAGAAAACAATATGGAAAATACCTTGCAGAATGAAAGAAAAGGAAAGGAAAATATCCAGACGTCATCATGACCACTAAGGTGTTTCCAACTATACCATCAACAAAACAAAAGTTTAAGTAAAACCGCTGCTAACCGCGGTGTATGATACCGTGATTCTTAACGGTTTCAAATGCCTCAGTGTACCTCTTGGATAACCATAGTCTGAGATACCCTGAATTATAAGCCAGATAGATAGATAGATAGATAGATAGATAGATAGATAATTAAATACCATAAGTAGTAAGGAAAGATGTTTTTATTTAATTAACTAAATATTTATTTTATTGGTTTTCTTCCTTAAAATTAGATATAAATGGTGGTCCAGAAGTCCTGACTCGATTTGTATAATTAGTTTTTTTATTTTAAAATACATGCTTCAAAATTTGTCCCTAGGATAAAACGATGCAGTAAAAGACGCTCTACAAAACAGCCTTTGACTGATCCATCCTAACTCATATAATATGAAAGTTATCAGCTTAGGAGTATGCACCGCAAAAAATAAAAATTAACCGTGAACCCAGTCTTAATATTTTCGCTATAACTTTTGTTCCTCGAATTCTCCAGAACAAATTCTATTTTTAATAGAAGCGCTGTGAAATTCTCTACAAAATCATACTGAAACTTTAACTCCAGAACTTCAATCAAGAAAACTAAGCAAACTATAAAGAAGACAAAAAAATAAAAAATTTGTAAATTTGGCATTTTTTTTCGACTTCAACTTTTTCTTTTCCAATGATTTCCATAAAAAGCGTGGCATAAGTGGAAACTCAGTTGAATTTGGCACTTTTAAATGTGCTCTTTCTCATGGTCTGTAGAAAATTGTTTTTAGAAAAAATAGCGTGCTTGAGAATCAACTTTCAAAAATATGTCAAAAATCGACAACCTAGTTTTCGACACAGCACTCAGTAAAGAACGAAAAACCTGATCGAAGTTTTGATGTTGTAGCTAGGTAGAGAAGAGCAACCATTTCTAATCAAAACAAAACAAATCTAATCGGAAAATCTTTTGTTTGGATGAAGTTATGAAACTTTTATTGAAAGCACTAACATATATATCGAGTTTACGGTTAATTTTTATTTTTTGTGATGCATATTCCTAAGCTTATAACTTTCGTACTATATGAGTTAGGATGGATCAGTCAAAAGCTGTTTTGTAGAGCGTCTTTTACTGCATCGTTTTATCCTAGGGACAAATTTTTAAGTATGTGTTTTAATATAAAAAAATTGATTATACAAATCGAGTCAGGACTTCTGGACCACCCTTTACCTGCAAGTGACATTCAATGTTGGTGGTTGCGATCTTCATGACTACATCAGACACAGCAAAAAACATTCTAAACTGAACTTTGAATCGGTTCCCTAGACTTACGCATCATACTTTTTCTGTTACGATCTTCTGTACAGCAGGAATTCCGAACATCCTCAATAATTTTCAAAAATAAAAATTCATTTTCGAACTTCTCGTTATAAACCTCTAAGAAAAGTATTTTTTATGAACTCCTGAGAAAAATCATCAAAAAATGTTTCATTCTGAATATCCGGTCATGCTGTCTGATGTTCGTAAAGGGTGGTACGAAACATCATTCACCCCACATAGTCAGGCAAAATAAAAACAAAAAACTATGTGAAGAAAATCTTTTCTGATGGTGAGAGAATTCTTAGAGACACTTTTAGAATTCTATCTCCGTTCTCAAAACAAAGGTTATTGCACGATATTCAATTTCTTTGAAGCTAACGAATATAAAAAATTTCTTTGAAAACAGTCATATGCTCCCATCTCTACTATTCCTCCTGTTCCTTTAACCTGGTAACACACACAGAGACACTTCACATTATTATATAGAAGAAAATAACCAAGCCTATTTTTATCTCTGGAGCTCGAGCTATAATCATGTTGTTTTGACCCCACGAATAAATGTGAAAACGTGTTTTTTTGACCCCTCGGACGAATCCAAAATCATGTTTTTTTGACCCCACGGACAAATCTGAAAACATGTTTTTTTGACCCATCGAACCAATCCAAAATCATGTTTATTTGACCCGGTAGCAGACAGACACGCACTGAACATTATAATATGGAATCTAATATAGATAATTTTCTGAAAGATTTTGACGCTAACGGTTTTTCGTCTAGATAAATTCAAATTCTAACGGTTTTCGTCTAGACGAATTCAAACTCTGTTGGTTTTTTGTCTGGATAAATTCAAATTTCAGATTCTGACGGCTTTTTGTCTAGATATAGATGTTTTTTAATATAAATGTTTTTTTGACCCGGTAACAGACAGACCCTTAACATTATAATATAGATTATTGTGGTTTCAACTTTTTGTGATTATACCAATAACGAGGCTTTTATTTTGTCTATTTTAGATGAGTAAAAGTCAGATAAAATTAACTAAATTGTGGAGTAAAAATGCAGCTTCAGTATCAAAGCGTATTTCTTCATTATCATTAGCTTCAGTTACACCTCCACATGATTCTTCATCGTCAATTATAGTTGAATCAGTACGTGACTGTTCATCATCGTTAACTTCAGTTGATTCAACGCGTGGTTCATCAACAACAGCAGCTTTAGTTGATCCAGCATCTGGTCTTTCATCATCATCAGCTTTGGTTGCATCAGTATGTGGTTCTTTATCATCATCAATTATAGTTGAATCAAAAGGTGGTTATTCATCATCATCAACTCCGGTTGATGCAACACGTGGTTCATCAGCAATAGCTTCAGCTGTTTCAGCAGGTGGTTCATCATCATCAGCAACTTTAGTTGATAAAATACCTGATCCTTCATCATCACCAGCTTCAGTTAATTCAGCACGTGGTTCTTCAACGTTGACTACATTAATAGATGATCCAGGATCTGAAATTATTATTGATAGTAAATATAATGTGTTTAGAAGATTTTTAATTGTCATAATTATATTTCTATTATTGATAAAGATACTACAAAACAGTCTGCAACATCTCCAAGAACAAATCATCGTGTTCAATATTTACGCAAATGGGAACAAACACCCGAGGCACAATTTAAAACTTACATCTACGATGATCTTAGTGGTAGACATGAATTATTATTCACATGTTGGTTATATTTCGAAAATGATGCCATGTTTTGTCTTTTATGCAAAAAATATGCAAAACGAAAAAACACAAATGGTAAGTTGTGATATCTAAAGAACTATTTTTTTTAACACTGCGATTCATTCTGTAACTGCTAAAAGATTTTTATTATTTTGTGAACGAAGTTGCTGAAAGAATAATTCTTTAAACAGGAAAAGAGAATGTTTGGTGTACCAGCGGTATGAAAACATTATCGCTTGATAAAGTCAAGCAATACAAAGAAAACAGTGAAGTCCATAGACAGGTAGAGGATCAAGAAATATTAGTGTCTTCTCGAGCACAACCAGGCTGGCATGTGACAAAACAACAAGAGGTTGGAAAACAAGAGCAGGTAATACAAAACTTGATGTTTTCTTGTATCTATTTGATTCAAGAAGACTGTTCATTATCGTCTATTGAACCATTGTGCAATTTATTAGAAAATTTAGGTGTACAGTTATTACCTGATCAAGTATCTGGTGTATCATATCGTAATAGTGATGCTGCTATAGGATTTTTGCATCATATAGCTAATTATTTACATGAAGAACTTGTTGAGAAAATTCAATCGAGTCCGGTAGTCGGTATGTAAAAGTTGATCAACTATTTTTGTTTAATATATTATTGTATTATTTTGTTGCAGGCTGGGTGTTGGATGAAACTACGTCCCGTACAACTGAAAAAAGTTGTATTGTGTTCGTGCGATGCATTGATAATTATGAAGAAAAAACTGCCTACTATGGATTGATTGATTGGTTTAGAGGGAAATGGTACAGCAAAAAATATTGTTCAATGTTTTCATTGTTTATGGAAAAAGGATGATATAAATGCATAAAAAAGTTGTTCGTTAGCAACAGACAACGCGAGTACTTTTACTTGTGAGTATTTTATCATTATCTAATTAAATATTTGGTTTCATGCTCTAATACTTTTAGGAGTAAACGAAGGTGTAGTAGCCAAACTTCGTCGTCAATTTGATTGTGAATGGTTGGAATTGAATCCTTGTGCTGCACATTCATTTTGTTTAGTTGGTAGCCGGCTCTTTTCTAGGTGCTAATGGTTGTAAACGAGAAATTTCTGGAACTGATCCAAATCAAAATGAAGCTATACAATGCTGCCATCAAACTGACCGGTGGATTGATTTTGACGAGAACTGCTCAAGATGGTTATGCAATTATTGCAGAATTAAACTTGATATAAATGTTGATTCAAGTTGGTTTTGCGAAGATCATATAGACATGCATCATGAAGAAGTTGAAATTGATAATGAAAAAGAAAATTTTGATTAATTTATGTTAATGATCGTTTTCATTTAACGATTAAATGTTTAATTTTTCGTTTTTTTAAATGTTATTATGTACTTTTTTGTGAACATTTTCCTGCTCGTGTCAAACGAAAAAAGAAAAATTGTTTCTATTTTTTGTTTATTTATTACTATGCATTGTTCCTACATTTGGAATAAATTGAAATTGAACATTCCTTTATTTTTCTAGATAAATAATTTAATTCTATCTGTACACTTTGTACACTCTGCTTTTGGAACTAAAGTGTACGTTTATATTTTGCTGCATTAAACAACGTGTATAAATACATTTTGTTTTTGGTTTCCATTCGGAACCTTGCTCGATAGCAATTGAATGGCAGAACCGATCGAGGTCATTTAATCGACGATCGAAATACCAACACATGGCCTATCTACAACGCATATAAACAAAAAAAAAACTTTTCCAAAAAGTTCGGCAAAAAAAGAGGGGGGGGGGTACTCTTAAGCATTAATGAAAATCATATACCATTTCATAAACGTCTTTTGATCAATATTTAAAGCTCATGAACCCTTTATGTTCACTTTTTATGGGATTTATTGCAGGGCTTTTAAGATGACTTCAGAAATGGTAGAAAAGGGTTTGTTATGCGTTGCAGTTTCATAAACATTTTAAGGGTTTAATATTCTGCGGATGTTTTTTCAGTGCAGAACGCGTTTTTGATTTATCTTCGAAATAGTGAATTACACTTTTTCTCAGATAATTTTTTGCAGTTTTTCAACCATTTCTTGTAATTTCCTAACCACTTAGCGTTGACAATGAACTTTATAAAAGTTTATATTTCAAGTTTAGAAACAGTTGCATAGGACGAAATTAAGAAGAAATAGCGTGTTTGTTGCTAGAAGAACATGCTTGCCAGCAGCGTTAATGAAATATTTGAAAAAAACCCTATCAATGATTACTAAGAGTGTTTCATGCGTCACTCATTAAACATAAACATCGGAAGTGGATGAGGCGATGACTATTCTGAAAAAACCTTCATATTTTTTTCAGCTTTATATGCGAGCGTCCACCAAAGAATGGTAAAATAATTTGAATGTTGGAGAATTCGCATTTTGTTAAGAATGACGTATTCACACGTTAAAAAATTGGTTGAATTTCTTTTTGCAGAAGAGAACAGTTATAAACTTTCACTGTTTTCGTTTCATGCTTTCATTCAACAACGAACGTCTTTCTAAGAAAAGTAAAAAGATGCAGGTAAGTGTTAGCAACATGAAGAAACGGGGTAAAATCTTGTCGCCAATCCTCCTTTTCGCCAACAGTAACTTCGCCAATTGGCGAAATTCGTGGGGAAATTCGCCAATTGGCGAACTCGTATAGCAGAAATAATTTTTTTTTGGCGAATTTCATATTACTACTTCGCCAATTGGCGAACTCGTATAACAAAAATAATTGTTTTGTTGGCAAATTTCATATTACTACTTCGCCAATTACACTGAGTTGCATTATAACTCAACTTATAGTACTAAATGTGTCTACTTAGCAAACTGAACTAAATTAATTGTACATATGTGTAGAGAGAAATAATGCATTGGAAGGTTATAGTTTTCGATTATTTTCACGCTTTGGTTTACATCCATCAATATGGGAATTCATTCACTACTTGAAAGATGAAGAAGCCTTGGTATCACACAGAATTACACATTTAGGTGGAGACAGTGGGATTAGTTCAAGTACATTAATTTACTCCCTTATGCAATCAAAAAGAAAAGCAAAAGCGAACAGAAAACATTGATTACATTTAGAAGAGTTATTTGATTCAGGTATTATTGGCGGCAAGGAATATCTAAAGTCGGCTTCTTCTATAGTTGGTAGAATACCGAGTCAAAAGTATTAGGATGGTGAGGCGGCTAATAATATCAAATTGACTACAGATCAAAATGAAAAAGGCTGATTATAGTTTATAACCTATTTCTTCTACTATATATATACTTAAGTTATTTACTCTCTTATTTCAAATAAAAAGAAATTGAGAAAAACTTATATTTATACTACTTATTCAGTTCAGTCATAAGTTTACTAAGTATAATTGACCAAATTCGTGATGAAACTCGCCAATTGGCGAAATGGTAAATAGGAAAAATTTTTTTATGGGCGAATTTCTTCACGAATTTCGCCAATTGGCGAAATAGTAAATGGGAAACATTTTTTTTATGGGCGAATTTCCTCACGAATTTCGCCAATTGGCGAATTTCCCCACGAATTTCGCCAATGGCGAAAGTACTGTTGGCGAAAAGTAGTATTGGCGATATTACATAGACTCGAAGAAACACTGAAAATTTTATTGTTAGAATCATTTTTGATATTTCTCAATATGTTTTCTTACTCAATCAGAGCTTGTTTGTTATATCAAAAATTAGTTTTATATAGTTCATTCCTTTCAAAACAGATCTTCTGTAAGGTCCTGAAGATATGGAACGGGTTTTTTTAAGAATATGTTTCAATAGCACAGTAGAACGCAGTTGAGCGTATCATTGATACAGAGAAGCTCGTTCTCATCAAACGTGTCTTTAAAGGGGCGCTGAGCGTCACAGACCGTTACAAGCAGAGGTGGTGAACATCACAGACAGGGGGGGGGAGGCATAACGGGCAGAGGAGGGCTGAGTATTACAGGCCGTCATAGACAGAGAGGATGAACATTACAAACCCTCATAGACTGAAGGGGTTCGGCGACACAGACACAGATGAATTAGTATCGCAGACAGAGGGGGGTGAGCAATACAGGTTTTATTCCCCATTACCACAAAGTACATTGCCGAAAGGAGAGATTGTCGAAAATTCCGCAGAAACAAACATGACCGAAATCAAAGGTTGCCAAAAAGAAGATCATCGAAATAGAAATAGTCGATATAGAGATCAACGAAATAAACATCGCCGAATTTTCTCTAATTATTCATATATGTAATGTCCTTTTTAGCAACTGTTTTTTTCGGCGATCATCTTGACCGGTAACCTCAGTATCTCCACATGAATTTGTATATAAAAAGAGTGGATATATTTAGCGATGATATCAGCAGTATTCGATCCTAGCCAATCTTCTCTCACCAGCTGCGATACCTTGTCTGAATTGTCATGAAACAGTCTAGATTTTACTAACCGAAAAAGTATCTATAGAACCCATTTACATTGAAATATACCGGGTGTTTGAAAAGTCACTTACCAAAAAAAAATTTGAATATCTCCCTTACGGCTCGAGCAAACGAACTGATTTTTTTTATCAATGATAGAGGCATGTTCAAAGTTTATATCCATAAAGACATGTCTAGAGAGACGCTTTGTTAAGTATCATTATTGATTTGAACAAAAAAATGTTTACATTTTCCCAGATAGGAAGAAAAAACAATATATTTAACAAAAGATCCCTCTAGACATGTCTTTATCAATATGATGCTTGAACATACCTCTATCATTGATAAAAAAATCAGCTCGTTTGCTTGAGCCGTAAAGGAGACATTCAATTTGTTTTTCGACAAAATGACTTTTCGAGATTGCCCAAAAATTACACAACGGAGAAAAATTGATTATCTCCATTACGGTTCGAGAAAACGGGCTAATTCTTTTATCAATAATAGAGGTATGTCGAAGCTTCAGGTTCATAAAGACATGCCTAGAGAAATTCTTCGTTAATTATATTGGTTTTTTTTCTTATCTGTGAAAAAATAAACATTTTTTTGTTGAAGTCATTTGTGATACTTAACAAAGGTTTTCTCTAACCTTGTCCGTATGGATTTAAAGTGTGAATATGCCGCTATTACGAGTAAAAAAATCAGTTTGTTTGGTTGAGCTGTAGCCGAAATATTCAATTTTTTCTTGGTAAGGTGGCTTTTGGCTCACTCTATTCCTATTTGTGAAAAAATAAAATTTTTTTTGTTCAAACTAATAATGATACTTAACAAAGCGCCTCTCTAGACATGTCTTTATGGATATAAACTTTGAACATGCCTCTATCATTGATAAAAAAATCAGTTCGTTTGCTCGAACCGTAAGGGAGATATTCAAATTTTTTTTTGGTAAGTGACTTTTCAAACACCCGGTATATAGAAAAAAAAATAATCCAAAATATATCATAACTAGTTCTCATAAATAGAAAAAAGCGTTGTGACGGAATCACACTTTGAAAATTTTGATGATCTGATTCAAAGTTATTTATTCAGGAGTTAGAGATAATCATCAAAATAAACACATATATATCATCTGAAATACAATAATCAATAAAACCCTTTCAAACAATACTGCTTATTGGTATCCCAAAGTAGTGGCGGTGGTACCTTTTTCGCTTACAGAAAGCTCGAACAAATTTTCTTTTTTTATAAAAAGATAGTGCGTCTTTTGCTCTATTTTTCTATGCTATGAAGATCACTATTCATCTAATATCATAGTAATAAAATTTTGATCAACACTGTTTTTGTTGACACCTAGCTGGTTATTTTAGACCGTAACGGATAAAGCACTTTTGAATTTTATTTTGTCATTTTATCGTCGTCCAACAAGTTATATTAAATAATCAAAATATTCCACAAGATACAGGATGAAAAGCTGCACAATTTATAAAGGACTACTTATTTTATAATTGCACTCTTTTGTTTTCAGAACCAGGAAAACTCTGAGCGGCAAAGTGTCGACGTTGTGAAAATAGGATCCTTTTTTGGTAAAAGCTGTATTCGTTTTTTCCTATGTCATCTTCTTATAGTTGTTCTTTGGAAATTGTAGAGCTTTTCAAGCTGTATATTGTAGTGTATTTTGTTTTTCTAAGAAACCTATCAAATAATAAGAAGATGACATGGGAAAAAAGGAATACAACTTTTACCAAAAACAAGGTGCCGTTTTCGCTACGTCGAAATTTTGTCGCTCAGAGTTTTCCTCATTTTGAAAAGAAAAAAGTGCAACTACAAAACAAGCATGTTTTTATAAATTGTAAAGCTTTTCATGCTGCATCTTGTGATATATTTTGATTTTTTAATACAATGTATTAAACGATGATAGAATGAAATACAAAAGTGCTTTATCCGTTTTGATCTAAAATAACCAGCTAGGTGTCAACAAAAACAGTGTTGATCAAAATTTGATTAATATGATATTAGATGAATAGTGATCTTCATAGCATAGAAAAATAGAGCAAAAGACGCTCTTTCTTTTTATAAAAAAAGAAAATTTGTTCGAGCTTTCTTTAAGCAAAAAAGGTACCACCGCCACTACTTTGGGATACCCCTAAGTAAATCATCCTCTAAGAACGAGTTTTAGGAAAAATTTCAGTATTGGATTAGTTCTCAAAAACAAATTATTATAAAGAAAATCTGTCGAAAGTATTACAATAGTATTTATCGTGATCAATTTATTTTTAAACACAAAGTAACGAAGTCTCTATTTTATTTTTGAACGATACAACAGCCTAGTAGTATATAACTATGAGCAACAGTTATTACGATAGCTAATTAGAAATAGAAAAGAACAAAAAAATTGGTATAACATGATGGGTAGATTTATTTAAAATTATGTAAATCAATTAGTATTGTAATGATAATGAAGTTATCATTGCCAGATATTGATATCTTAAATGATATTCCTTCAAAAAACTGCTGAAAATGTATATCAAACAGTATAAAACAACTTCCTAGCTAGCCTTAGATACTTCTAAATCCTACCTGCATACCCACGTATTCATATAAAATGAAAATTATGAGAAAAAAAAAAGAATTCTTTTATTTTGGTCAAAAATATATACCAACCGATGGTAATTCCGTCACACTCGTTCTATAAAATTCCTATGTTTCTAAGATAATCTTGTTGGTGCATTGGATAGAGCATAAAAAGTTAGCGTTAGAGTACTAGTCCGACAAAGCGGAAATATGATGCTCATAGCTAGAAATGAATTAAAAGTTATTCTCGTGATGGAATCACCTCACCAATGGTACTAATTTGTACATACACAAAATTTTTCCAAGAAAACCGTCAATCCTAGATCTTTTAATATGGGCATACAGGTCATTGAAAAAAGTTTTTTTGTGCACAGTCGACTTAAGAAAAATCGTATTTCATCATACGAAAAAACAGACTACAAAAATGACAACATATATATGGTCTCCAATAAGTGTGTGGGATTTTTCTTTTGAAACGCTTGTTTCTCGGATATATACATATCTGGATAGATAAAAAAATACAATTTCCTACGCTTCAAACGATGCTCTACAAGATGGTGATACTCGTTTTGTTTAATTCTGCCATTCAAATTCGCCCAGAAAGGTGGACGGTTACGTGGACAGGTCGCTCTGTCCTTTTCAGTTTTCACTGATTTTTGCCTAGGAGGAAAAACTAAAACGGCAATAACGTTTGATCCAAGAACTGTCCGCACGTAAAACTTTCAGGTTACACTCAGCTCGATGCGCTCTTTCGAATGATGTATAATAGAAGGCAAAAAGAGCGTATCAGGTCAGAAAGGTCCCTCGTAAAGCGTTTGAGAATATATTTAGTAATATGACAAAAAATTGTCACTAAAAGATGACACTAAGCAACAATAATTTGTTGAATTGACTGGAAGAAATAAAGTGTGTCATTTATTTCGACAAGAAGTATCTTACTTTCTCAGTGCTTGTGCAAAAGGTATTATAATTCTTTATCAATAACATATCAAATTAGTTTGTCGATTTTTTCTGGAGAACAAGAACATTCATTTATTGATGGTGAAAAAGCCAGCCAAATTTATGAGCAGATGGTGCAGATATCGGATTTTTTCTCTTTGGCTCCTGGCGTTCTAGACATTCTTTTCACTCATAAAATTATATTTTTGTTTAGGTTTCGACCATAATTGACTTGGCGAACAAAGCTGAAACCACAGGTAAGAGCAAAATAATTGTGTATCTTCCTCTTCTTTAATTATTAAGTGTGGTATACGTATTAGAAAATCAACTTTTCTCCTAGTCAACAACCAGGACGCAAATTGTGGTCAGGAATTGTGCCGGATAAACTTTTCTCATCTACATTCCTTTAGATTTTATTTATATTGTATCTCCCTACTTTCCAAATTCGGCTGTATAGTATTTCTAATTTTGGCATCTGTCTGCTCTACATTCCGTTGCAATTCTCTCAATAATCAATATAAGGAATGATATTGGAGATCACAATCTTCTCGAGAGAAAAGAGATAAATTTCTTATACAATTTGTTCAGTAGTAAAACTATTTGCTTCTTATTTATGATAACTACAACGCATAACTCTTTTTCGCTAATAATTATTTTCCAACCCTTGCAAAAAAATATCTTAAACCCTTTGGTTACGGGGCTTTTTTTTAAGATAAATCTTTTATTTTTTGTTCTAAAGCAGTCCACAATAACCTTTATTAGTATATAGAACTAATTAGAAATGTTTTAAAATATGATAATCTTCAAAACAACCTATCACACAAAGTTCAATATTACAGATATCATACTGATAGTGTGTTTCCCTACGTTTTTTCTCACGTCTGCTTGTGTGACCACGGACTACACAGGCTCTTTGTCCAACTTTTCTTGTTGCTGTTGCTGGAAGTAGAGACGGGAAACGACGTGCGGTAAGACGTATGAGGTTTTCTCCGATAATCGGATGACCAATTGTATGTTTAGACTGAGCATGTCTTTCGATCAATTGCTGAATCAATTCCTTCCGAAATTTCACAAATTGAATATTCTTTTTATGCTTCACCTTGAATAGCATATATGCATTCAATGTTGATAGATCCAGTAGATGGAAGAAGAATTTTTTATATCAATTAACAGTTTTTCGTATGCATTCTACAAAACTGATTTGTATATGGGGTAATCCATGGGATCTCAACCACGTTTACATCGAATTCCTCCAAATCGCGTGAAACTTTCAGCGTTTGTAGATCACATTGAGGTATTAAGATGCCGCATATTAGTTTGTGAAATTTCTTTAATAAGTACATACATATAGATCATAACATTAGAGGTCTTTGAAGGGAAAATAGCCAAAACCTAATTTTTTAGAAAATCAGGTTGTTAGTATATCTTTCCAACTAGACGCATAAAATACCAGTTATCTTATATATTCTGAAAGCTGATCAGTTTAGCTACATTTTGATTATAGTACATTGAGGTTTTTCTAAACTTTTAGTCATATTATGCTTTCATATGGATGAAACTAGAACATGGTCAAAATCCCAATATATTATAGTCAAAATGTAGCTTGAATGACGGGCTCTCAGAATATATATGATGATTGATACCTTATTAGTATAGGTGAAACAATCTTTCAATGATAAGAATTTCTAAGCACCAGATTTTTCGCATATTACCTGAGGTCTACAAACGCTGAAAGTTTCATTCGATTTGGAGAAAGTTGTGTATAAAGTGGTTGAGATTCTATGGATTACCCCATATCAGTTTTTTCTACGTAATTTGTATGAATAATAAAACGTTTGTGTGGATATGCGCGTGTAAAATAATAAGAATTTACTTCGTTTATGTGAGAATATATGTCAAGAGATATAAGCTGTTTCTGGCATGTAGTCAGAATTTCATTTGTATGAGAGAACACGTGGAAAGACATAAAAAGATAATATACCAGAATCCACTGGTACGGGAGAGAATGTAAGAAGCAAGCATGTCAGAATGCAAGAGAAGACTTCCCATACATATATAGCAATACGGGATGATAATGTAGTAATGTTCTCAAGAAAGAAGAAAAAGATAGGAATCCTTTCGACAAAATCTAAATGATATTATAATGATGATGATATCTGCAAAAAACTCAAAACATATATACATGTGATCCGCAACCAAAGGGTTAAAGAAAATCAAAAGATGACATTAAATAATCAAAGAGAGGGTCTATCTTAGAATATGAGAAAAAGACAACGTTGGAAAACATGAATTTTTGTCAAAAGAATGGTTTTCACTATTTTTATGAGTAACAGCTGTTCGCCACATTTTCCTTCTCAATAGTTTAATACAGCCGTAAATCGCATTATCTATTTTCATTTAGCAGCAATACAAATTATTACACCGGATAACCAATCTAAACCTGTGCAAGAAAAGTTTGCCAATCTCCGTGGTGGTGGCAATGATGATAATACTTATACTTATGCTATTATTTGTGCTGTTATTACTGTTATTGTTTTTCTTATTATTGGTCTTGTTTGTGTTGGTGTTGCTGGTGCTACAAATAATGCTAATGCTAGTACTGCTGGTTTTGTTTTTCTTGGTATTATTGCTGTTCCTCTTGTTCTTTGTATTATTGCTAGTTATTGTGGATACTGTTAGGTCATCTTTAATCCGCTGACGAACTTGTCATATTTACTCAAGAATTAGTAAACTTTATCAAAAATTTTTGTGAAGCATATTGTAGCAAAACTTTTCAAAAAATTCTTTTCCATAGATCTCTGCAAATTTTATTTTTAAGTAAAACTTGTTATGCAACAAGTAATAAATGATGCCTGAGAGTGAAAAGAGTAGTAAAAACTTTTTAGGGTGAGGATGTAAAGATAGAATTAACACTCAGTTATAAAATGAAGAATTTAAAAGTGAATAACTATCTAATTTTTCATGGGAATATAAATGAATGCAAAGAAAATCCAACCATATGGAGATACCTTAAACAAGTACAAAAACTTGTGATGTAAAGATCATACAATCAGAGCAGGAATCAACCATATAACCTCAAATAATGAGTCAAGCTTGGCTGACGATGATGACTTTTGATGAATGTATGCATTTGTAGATAATACTGTATTGATAAAAATATAGACACTCAGGACGAAGAAACCGACTGTCGGATCCGACGGAAAATCCGATAACTTCCGATAGGATCCTGTCGGAAAATATCGGAATCCTTTCCACTGGACTCCAGCAGGAAGTCGTCAGATGTCGGACCCAACGATTTCCGACAATCGGAAAGCGTCGAAAAGTGCCGGTTCTGGAAGAAATTCTATTGCAACGTCAGATATTAAAACATGTTGCACAAATCCTGTTTGTCTCCATACAGGTCTGTAAATGTTCGGTATGAAACGTTGTCAGATCAAAGTAAGTTTTTGTCTCAATGATAACTAGTTTTAGTCACTCGATCTGATGCTAACATCAGCACCAGATCGAACGACTAAAACTAGTTATCATTAAGACAAACACTTACTTTGATCTGGCAACATTCCATACCGATCATTTACAGACCTGTATGGAGACAGACAGAATTTGTATTATATCTATCTAGAATAAATAAAAAAAACTTATTTAATAAGATAATATACTTTATGTTTGATGTCCATGTAAAAGTTGATCTAAAATAAATAAAAAGTTATTTAATAAAGTAAACAACTTACTGCTCAATTTCCATATTCAAATCGATCTAAAATAAATAAAAACAATATTTAATGAAACAAAATACTTACTAGTCAATTCTGATATTGAAATAAATCTAGAGTAAATAAAAAAATTTAGTTAACAAAATAATTTACTTACCATTCATTTTCGAACTCCAAATTGATCTAAAATAAACAAAAAATTCTGTTTAATCAAAGAAGATACTTACTGTGGTATTTTGTTGTTTAATTTGATCTAAAACTAAAATAGATTTTAAAAAATTACTTAATAAAATAATGTACTTACTCTCCAATTTCGATAATCAGATTAATCTAAAATAAATTTTAAAAGAGTCATTTAATAAAATAGTTTACGTACTGCTCAATTTTGATGTTCAAAATGACCTTAAGTATATAAAAAAATTATTTAATTTGAACAGTAAGTACAGTTGACATGAAAAGTCTCGTTCTATTTTTTTTTGTTTTAAGCCGCGGCTTGAAACAAAAATATAGTGCGAAACTTTTCATGTCGGCTGTACTAACTGTTCAAATTGGGCTAAAAGAAAGCAAAAATAGTGATGTATTTCCATATAGCCGATAATGTAACATAATGGACATTATTTTCCATAAATAATAGTCACAACGACATGATAATGCAACCTTTTCCATGAATTTTACTACATTTTTTCTGAATAATGCATGGAAATGCATTGTTTTTCAACGAATTATTTGACATTTCATCATTATTTGCCAATAATGCATTGAAACTTAAAGATTCGACGCAGTGAAGCACAACGAAGATCTCTCCAACATCAATACATTGTATCCAAGCAGACGTTGAAAGACCAATGATGGATGCGGTGAGTGGTCGAAACTTGATATATATATTTTTTTCTCATTCTGTTTGATAATCGAGCCCCTCGATTCCCATCGAATATCGAGTCTGTAACAACAAACGTGTATCGTTCACAACTGCCTTTATTTTCATAAATTCTCCTCCTTTTATACATTTGACCTCGCCTAGCGAGAATATAACAATTCAAGGAGAAAAAGGACAGACGTATACGATTGGATACGCTCGCTAACCGAGCGGTACAGGTCACTAAGATAAGATGAGAATAAGCATAAAGACAACGATATATACATACACACGATTAAGTTGAACTGAGAGAAATATATGAGAAAGAGAAATGTGTAGGCATAAGCCTTCCTAGACAAGAAGTTATAGGAATATCGGCACAAGATGGTATTTTGATCTATATGCCAACTACAAAAAAGTAAAAACAAAAAAAACTGCAGATGTTGATTTGAGAAAGCAGAGAATGTCTTTATGCTCCTATACACACTGACTAACCATATACTAACGACAAGTTTTAGTGTATGTCAATCATGTAATCTATTTGTTATCGAATGGGCGATCCAAGATACAAAAGCGGCTATTGACTTAACTAAGGTCTTTCTATGACTGATGAAGTGGAGATTCAAACAGAGTATTTTGCTGATACGTGACAAACCTCTTAACTATACAACCACAGGAGCAGTTTCTAAGTGGCATAAGTGCCATAATTGGAGACTTTTCTACAACGTCTGTACACACATACATCAAAGTCCTGTATCGGGTTGAGTTGGTAAATTACAGAAGTACTGTTCAAATTATCCTGATTGAAGAAAGAATTATCTGGTTTACCAACTCGATTCAACGCAAGACCCTAACTTAGATTCGTTATTTTAAGCTCACAAAATCAAACAGCTGTTCCATGCCATCTCATCATACTCGATGCACGCACGCACGCGATGTTTGATTGTACACACATCAGTACAGATATACGTACTTGTATCGCGGCAACATAAATTTGTTTCTTTTTGAGGAACAGTATAGTGGATCAAAACAAATTCTTTTGTGTCTTCTTTCTTTATTTTAATCTTCAGAACAGTATAAGACAAAGTTCTTGCAAACCACCTGTTCTTATAAAACAGAGTATTGTTATATTTTAAGTTTGACATCTGTAACCGATAGTGAAGACATTTTCCTACAATTTTTTCCCTTGAAAAATATTTCTAACTTCGCATCCATCACTTCCAAAACTGATTCAAATACTATGTTTTAAGCTCGATTCAACGACTTTCATTTTTATATTTAAATAAGATAAAATCTGAAAATTTTAACGATAGTAAAATGATGAAAACAAAAGGCATTAAAAGAGAATCAAAAACAAGTTTTTCGACGCAATTTGGTTTACTGCTTTCAAATACAAATCTGCTTCAGTGAATTCTTTTCATTAATGGGTTGAAAAACAGCAAAGAAAAAACTGAGGAATATCATTGCTGAAACTATCGGATGCGTAGTCAAAGATATTTCACACAAAAATGAATTATAAGAGAACAATTCTGCTATAGATTACACGTTTTATACTTGAAAGATCACAACATGTTCTTAAATAAAATAATTAGTTTTTCAAAAAACTGTTTCTCATACCTCTACTATGAATTAAACCGAAAATTTCTGAAGTATATTCATACAAACTCTAAATATGTTGTTGTAAAGCAAAAAGCTGCGTGTCGATAGTTTCCAGTATTGCTGAGCTTTTCTATTTCTTCTAAAATGGTACATTTAATGTTGAAATGAATATAGTAGTATGCCATATCTTTCCACTATATTCTGCAATTTCATGTGTCAAAATGCAGAAAGAATTTTTTCCATCTTGACAAAATAAAGCAGAAACTGTAAGTTAAGTGGAGGTATGTAAATAAATAATGCTGCTTCTGACGATTCTTTGTTTTTTCATACTCGAACAGACATGAGTCATTATCCATCATTACATATTGACTTCGAAATAACCATGCTCTTTTTTTTCAAGTCCATAATAGTCGTGATGTGCACACAATAGGTAAACAAATTTGTTGCAAAAAACCAACATTGCTGTGTCAACAGTAAAAAAAATGGAGGGTGAGGGTGTGGGGTGGCAATGGAGAAAAAGCGGATTCCGTGTTTCGAGGATACAATAGCGATACGTACGATACGATTACAATCTAGAAAATAAATGTAGAACTAACAAGATAAAATATCATTGAGCCATGAAAATACAAAATTCACATGATAGAATCGTGAGATTAAAGCTCTTCTCATTAAAAACAAAGTCAATTTTTGTTAAAAGTTTCAAAATCACGATAAATGTATGGAAATACAGCAAGGAAACAAACCGGATTATCGAATCGCAAGATTGTACGAATCACGGATACAAGTGTTCTGCTGACTGCCCCTTTATATCCTCAGGCTCTATTATATAGCGGTATCCTTAGGCCCTCAAATGCTATATTTCGGACGTACTCCCGGATCATTAAGTTCTATTATATTAACAGTGGACTATTATGCCAATCAATCGAGAAATTGTTCAATTTTTAGCAGAGATGAAAAATATATAGATATGTAATATATTAAAGGAAATATTTATCTACTTTAGAAATTTTTAGAGAAGAGAATTTCTAGTGTTAGTATACCAATCGTATTTTGATAAAATTCTTTTAGAATCTACGTATGTTTGAAAGTCTAATCAATTATTCTAGTATGACAATCTTATAAGTAGCTTGTATATTTTCATCTTCACAAGATATTTTTGTTTTTGTTTATTAGAGAATATAATATTACGATTTACAATATACAAAAAAAGAATGATTAAACTATATTAAAATATTTTGTTTATTATTTGAATGAGGTGTATATTCACTATTTGGCATTCATTACTATAAATTTTTGTCATTAGTGAACACATATCTTCGATTTCTTTTTGTTTATGTTCAATTTCATCTTTTTCATATATTTCAGCATTATGAATTATTTTTTCAATATCTTCTTGTGATAATCGAGCATTATCATTTTTAATTGTTATTTTCTTTTCTTGATCAATTGATTTTTCAATAGCTGAAACATTTAATATTCCATTTGCATCAATATCAAATGTTATTTCAATTTTCGGTATACACCACATAGTGCTGGAGAAATTTTCGTAAGTTCAGAATTTCCAAGTAAATCAATTGATGCTTAAAATGAAGATGATAATGTACGTTTTTCTCGTTCACATGCTGTACGTAATCGTTGAAGACCACGTTTGTTTTCAG
>JAJEKB010021564.1:622872-645536 GCA_022393335.1 Macrotrachela quadricornifera | reverse complement strand
ATCTATTACATTGGTGGTCGACATCCACCTTGTTAATGATATTATACTGGAAGACAATATAATCAATCAAAAAGAAAATCGAAATTGGTGAATGACAAGAACCTTTCTTCGTAATATGATTGCCTTCTGTCGTTTTCAATTTTTTTTTAACCAAATAAATTCTTATCATTTAATCTTGATATGCAGAGAAAAGTACATTTTTTTTTATTTGCTTCGGTAATCTCACAATCATGATGGTTCTAGAGGGACAGTTGAATATCATAAAACTGAACCAAAATAATGATAAAAAGAGTTGTATAAATAATGAAATAGAATTATGCTGTGCTCCACTATAGATGCAATACAGAGAACACATGAAGAATACAATATACCATGCCGACAAGATAAGTAACATAAATAAGTCGGTGTACATATCTAAGCAAAGACATTAAAGAACGAGCGTTCTTTTTATTTATCTACCCAGGTCTATCAAAACGGTATCATTTGCAAACCGAAAACGGATCGTAAAAGTGATCAAAACGGGTTCTTTACGGTTGTACACCGGATCGATTCGAGGCATTTTTGGTCCGTTTGAACCCCTATTTCCTGGCGCAGAAATACGCACCGTATTTGGCCGTTCTCTCTCCGTTTACGAATAAAATTCGAATTTTAAGATAGGATTCTAGTATGATCATACCATGAAATTGTGCCAGATCTTCTATTATCCATACACGATATTATTGGAACTTCAAATATAGTTTTTCATCGATCTCAGGACTCTATTCTAATTTGTGATATTTTCCTTTCCTAATCAACCGTTCTTCATAATTTTCTTTGATTTTCCATCAAACACTACCACACCTGTGCATCTGATTCATACTTACCATTACGACGATGTTAGCAAAATCATATCTAAATAAAAATAAAAAAAGTATTTTATATGTTAAACTTCAAGTTGCCTATTCGACGATAAAACTAAAATATCTAAAAAGAAAACAAACTGCATATATAAAGTTCTATTTATCTATTTGAGAATATTTTAATAATGGGTGAATTCACGGAGACCCAACCACTCTTTTTGGAAAGGTCTTTTTTTTCGATTTTTTTCCTTTCGCAATGCCGGTATGGTCTAGAAAACGCTTTTGATGAAAAAGAAGTCTAACCCTTTCTATTGAAAATGTCGAGTTTTCGAGCGTTTTTTCGGTGCCCCTACATATGTTCGATAGGCATCGAAATACTCATCGACGATCAGGTTGGGTGCAGGACTATCATACAGGTTATCTTGGAAGCACATAAACAAAAAACTTTTTATCATGAAAGAGGAGGTAACGTTGAGCTAAATGCAACCAAATGAGATGTTTGTTTTCAAAATGTACGTATATTGGATTTTTTCCTATTGCACTTACAAAAAGTAAAGAAACGATTTCAAGATAAATAAAGTCATTGTCAGTTCGAAAGAAAATACGTGCTTCTTATCAGCTTTAAATGATGATTTTGTTTGTCATTCTTTCACAATTACGACGAAGAAATTACATTTAACTTCGTATATAAAGGATAGATTTGGTATGTTGTAATATCCTTCATTCGTTCTAGTGGAACAAATCATTAACAACACATACGTGAAAACGACAAAATAACAAATAATTTATAAATAAGCAAAGTGAATAATTACTACTTGATTCATCTTGTTTAATGGTGCTCCTCTTTGTTTCGCATAGTTTCTAGAGAACGACTAAAGCAGATTATTTTCAACTTACAGAACAAGATCTTGACTAGTAAAGCAAAATTTATGTCACTCTCACGAAAATCATATGCTTCGGTCACAGTAATATAGATGTCGCAAATGATCAAACTGATTCATTTTTGTTCGCTACTTTTGTCAGAAGATACTCACTGAGAGATTTCAAATCTAAGATGGTATCTATTAGATTGTCCGGAAAGTTCGTGCAACTGTATTTTAGTTGCACATATGAAAATGTTTTGTTCATGTTATTGTGCAAAACACAATTTTTCAACACGATATAGATTTTTCTTCTCGACTGATTGCATTATTTTGTGGAAAGAATCAGTTTTTACAACCGCGGCTATCCATAAGAATTAGTTAATGAAACGGTCAGGAATAGATAACGAAATAAATAGTATCAGACTGGAACAAAATCGTTGATGCTTTCATTTCAAGTTTATACGAGTATCACTCGATATCATTATAGAATGAATAGCAAAAGCAAAACGTGGCACGTATTTGAAAGGAAAGAGAAAAATGTATAGAACGAAGAACAAATATTTTTGAGAATATCTATTCTTTCGACCTGTAAAGTGATGACGACTGTTGCACAATACTTACGTAATCTTGATTCAGGGTTTTTCTTCAACGGAATAAAACGTTTGCATGACCGGTGGCAAAGCGTGGTTGCTAGCGAAGGTTAACGGTAATACTAAGGAAAAAGTTCTACCGAAGTGGGCGTGCGATAAAAATAAAATCTATTCTGACGAGTACTAGTAAAATATTGACTTGTGCAGGAGCTTCTACGCCAGCAGGATACCAGTAAGAGGCTTATCATTTACTGACGATAAATGCTATGATTTTCGTGCAAAATATATGTGAGGAAGAATTTAAACTGGTATTGTTATATGAACTGTTTTGGCCATAGAACCGAACAAAAAAATAGAAATAGATTAGCAATTCCTATTAATAATACGGTCGCTATTAGTCAATCGTATGTTGATGCGAAGCGTCAAGCATGATGGCAAACGATTAAATGCTGTTTATCGGAATAAATTTTACAGCCGTTCATCACTTGTAAACAATCAATGAGAAGAGCAGTGAAAGGTGATAAGAGTCAGAGATAATCGGATATTGAGAAGTACCAAAGCAGATGTTAAAATGACTGTGTAAAAAAACGAAAATGATGATGTCTTTAGATGATTTATAAGAAATGCATAAAATTGTTACACCAGTAGCACTTCACAAAAGACAAGTAATCATTATCACAAGTATCGGTGTATTTTCTTTTGAAAATTTTACTGTTCTCTGTACTTTTCATTTCAGCAATAGAATAACGTTTGTCATCCCTTGACAAGAATGATAATCGGATCAGTATCAGCGATATGTCTAGAAAAACTCTGGAAACTTTTCACTAATAAGTAAATAGACCAAGAATAAAAAAAAGAAAAAAAGCATCATTGGATTTGTCTTTTTCTTCCTTTCAATTGTCTGTTTTTCTTTTTTGGTTATTTCAACAATATACCTTCATTTTTCTCTCGCTTTTAACTGTATTTATGAGTCATAGTGGGTTTTTCTTATTATAACTCATCAAAGTATATAAAGATTGATTATTAAAAAAACAAATTGCTGGGAATTCAACCATTCTATTCGTTGAGACGCTGAATGCTAAAGCTTTTATTCAGTATCTGTGGACCCATGACATTCGTGTAAGAATCGATTTATATTTGTTTTTTCATACGTATTTTAATACCATATTTCTGTTATCATGACTATCTCGGTACATCCTTCATTCTCAAACTCAAGGTTTCACTCTCAGCTGAGCTCCTTCATTCTAAGAGACCCCGTAAAAAGCACAACAGTTCAGAGTTGTTTGTTATTAATTAATAATCAATTATACCTAACTAAGAAGAATTTTTGTGTGCGTAGCATTGATTGATACAGTAAAAATATTTCATTGGAAGATGGTTGAATTCATGTAGTGAAAGTCTTTTATGGCAGTCTATAAGGAATGAAACAGAAAGCATGATTTGAATTTTCTCTATCGTTGTAGGATATTATATAAACAAAGTCAGCAATCTCGAACGACATTAGAATGGAAAACTCAGCTCTTATTACATTACCTCCGGAATTGATTCATCACATATTTGACTATTGCGATGTCCAAACAATTTTCCTTCACATTCGCCATGTCTGCAGAAAATTCTATGCTATTGTCAACACTTACAATCGGTTCGCACTCATACTCGACTCCAGACTAACAAATATCGTAAAACTTATTTCTCGTGTTATTGGACTAGAAAACGTTTTTTCACTTACTATCAACCATAGTTCTTCGTACTATTTACCTTATGAAACCAAATTATTATTTTCAGTATCCAGTAACCAAAAACTTACTCGACTTCGTTCGTTAATTATCAATCACATAGGCAATAAGAATTTGGAACATCTGTTGCAAAGTTTGAACACGGACTTTTTGATTTCGCTTTCGATCAAATCGATCTATGGGCAGCTCTGTGAAACATGGATTATTGTTACTTACGCACTTGCTCGATGGAATCTTCAAAAGCTACATATGGATAGTGTGAACTGTATGATGGAACACATATCATGGCCAGATCAAGGCAGATTAGAGCACTTAGTTATTGCTGACTGTGTCTATAGCAAGTATCTTCTTATTCTGCATCAATTACCGAATTTACAAACGCTGGTCATGCAAGATTGCACTGTAGATGAGAAGATCGTACCTTCAATGCCATCTGCGTCTACGTTCCATGTTTCATTAAAATCTCTAACTATAACAAGATGTTCACTTGTTACTCAAGATTTTGAATTACTATTTTCATCAATACCTTCACTTCGTCATCTAAAACTGATTTCTCGTAGAGAACAAGTTGATTCTGCGTTCGATGGCTTCTATTGACAACAACTCATTCGCACAAAATTATCCAAACTAGCTCGATTTGAATTCTTCTTTGATGTGTACTACAGAAATGCTGAATTTATTAATCTTGAATCATTCATTGCTCCATTTCGAGCACCATTTTGGCTCGATCAGAAACACTGGTTTGTAGCCTGCGCCTATGTACCAAGTTCCAATGCGATTTGGCTTTATACAACTCCCATCGATGTTTTCACACAAACATTAGTCAGATTTGAAGTAACCGCAATATACAATACTTGTTGTCTAACTCAACGACTGCTAAATAAAATGGTTGACAATAACGCAGATGAGGTATGTAAGAAAACTGATTTGACGGAGAATTGAGTGTTTTATTGTTTATTAACATCAAATACTCAACTAAATTTGTTTAATATAAATAGTCTTGCATTTGAGTGAAGTTACGGAGAACCGTTCATTATAAGAATACTATCAAAGGTAGTTTTCAATGATTCTGGACACCTTTCCGTTAGTTTTGAACTCGAAATTCAGCTAGGAAGCATTGATGTTTTGGTAGGAATCTATTATTTTGAAATATTCAGAAGTCTGACAGGCTCTAATATAGAATGCGATTAGAATCTTGACCAATTATCTATTGTATGTGAATCAGTATGTTATCATGATTTTCGTAACTTCTAGTTTAAAAACATTTTTCAGTAGCTTTCATGATTATCTGTTAACTGTTCCTAAGGCTCATAGACTGTGAACTATGTGTTATTGTTCATTCTTTGAAGAAAATGCTGCGATAGACGCTATTGACTTTCTTTCTCATTATCAAAGTAACTTTATCTTCTTCCACATTATTATTGCATAAGGATTACGCCTAAAACTTCTGTTGTTGATTTTTGATTCCAAGAAACGGAATCATATACTCCTAGTTATCAGTAGAAAATGTAATATCAAGCGAATAAGAGTGAAGAGAAAAAAAGGTTGTTAGAGTTAAAATCATGATTATTCTGATTTTTTTAAATTTATCTCTAATCAAAAAAAGGAATGTGAAGGTAGCCTTATTCCAATTTTTTCAGAAAATTCTTGAATCTTTATGTGACTAGTATAAAGTACGATTTTCATTTAAAAAAAACTTGTTTAATGTATAAAAAAATGAATTAGCTTACTCAATCGTTGATGAGTAAAATTTTCAGTTTTTCATGAAAACAAAGCGCATCTAATTAATCTTGTTTATGGTAGTAAATTCCGCATTCGCTCGTTTATGAAAATAAATCTTGAAGATATGAGTGTTTATAACAATGACTTATACAGTACTACAACGTCGAGTCTGTGGCGGTATCATAGATTATGAATAGCTGATAAATTATGGTCGACACCTTATATATAGATCAAAGATGCGCACAGGAAAGAATAGTGCGGATTCGTCCTGCATTCTGTCTTGTCTTGCTGCTCAGCAGGACAAGGGATCATGGAGCGGCAGTATAAAGCAAGAAATATCAGTTTGTCTTGTGTTTTATTTGAATTTTTATACAGTCTTTTTCATACTATTTTCACATTAACTATCATAACTAGCGATATTTTGTATTTGTTATTAGTTATAGATGTAACTAGAAGACACAAAAGCATTCATAGCGCCATCGATTATCAATGGTATCAAACCAGGAACAAAGAATAACAAAAAGATATAAACATATAGTAAAGAGAGTTAGGCATTTTTATTTGTTCATTCATACACAGTGTTTCATATTTCTATCAAATGATTCTTCATTATTCTTAGATTATTAGCACATCCCATAGAATATTTTACTTTTATCTTATTTTATAATACATTTTTCTATCTATAGACGTTATGAAAAAAATTACTTCTTGTGTTCTAGTTGTAATTACTAAGTTAAACATTATTAACAAGAAAGTTGTGATATTAAAATTTACGAAATAAATCTTTAGAAGATTGATAGTCTAAATATTAAACTTCACTTAATAATAAAAGTTAAAGCAACTTTCATGTTTCTTCTTCTTAATATTCCATCCTGCTGCTCAACAGAACAAGGAGTCGTGGAGCGACAGGACATTACAGGAAAGAAGAAGTTGTCCAATGCTCATCCCTAATATGAGTAAAGCATTCTGTAAGATATTTCAAAAGTAGGTCCCTACTTTACATTTATTTTATTCTTTAAAAAGAAGATATATCATAATATTATTTTCTACTGTTTTGAAGCAGATTCTATTCCATTTTGTCTTATATAAGAATGGTTGTTAATTGATTGACTAGTGAAGATTAAATACAAATTCCATTCATAAAATACCCACAAAATAGCTTGTTACTTTTGAACGATAATTACTTTTATACAGAAACAGATATAAGTGAAAGAATCATAGAAGAGAGAAAGTATAAGAGTACCAAATGGAAGAACGAGATGAAATGTATCACGATTGATAGATATGAGAGCATCACATTTCAAAAAAGTAAAAAAATTATCATAATATTTGTTTCTGTATAAAAGCAATTACCATTCAAAAGTAAAAAGTTATTTTGGAAGTATTTCATGGAGGAAATTTATATTTAATCTTCACTAGTGAATCAATTAATGATCCTTCTTGTATAAGACAAAATGGCATAGAGCACACTTTAAAACAGTAAAAAAGAACATTATGATACCTCTTCAATTTAAAGAATAAAAAAAAAGACTTAATTTAGGAACCCACTTTCCATAAACATTGTAGATCGTGGATTTTCAATTTTTAAAACAACTTATATTGAAGAAAGTTCGCATAGTTTTTACAAAACATTTTTAACTTACGCTTCTATAGGGAATCTAATTTTGCATAAATTTCAAATTTCAGCAGTTATGATCAAAGAAGCTTGTCGATATCATAGAAATTGTTTTTCAATGTTATTTTTCACGAATAATGAGAATTCAATAATGACATTTCTTTAGAGCAATATGCGAAAAACATGATGCTCTTCAAGTCAATAAAGAGTTTAGCACCGATTTCTTTCGGTAAATGACTCCGATGATACCATGTCTTGTCTTGACTGCTAGTAGAAAAATACTCTCGTTCAAAATCAAACTCAGAATCTTTTTTAATTACTGTTACTTTGCAAACGACCAATAATAATAACTATTCACTTCTACGAATCAGTTATTTACAACTAAATTAATTATTAAATAGAAGAAATTCATTTTGACATAAATGAATTCAGTGTTTGCTTTTCATCTTTGTTTTCTCAATACAAAGGGCGAACTAATCGCTATTCACTCAATGTTAAGCTAAAGTAAATTAGTTCACTTCTACCGAAAATGTTTTAAAACAGCTACAAAATTTTTGAAAATGTTTCGTAATTCCAAATAATCATGAGAACTTTGGAAATACTCAAGAGCCTCCAGCAACTTCACCTAAAAAGCCCTTAAAAAATAATATTTAGGATTTTGATACACAACCTCATGCTGATACATTACGAAACAACAAGATAATACTCATCCTATTTTCGTCTTCTTCTCGTCACATAAACACTTACCACGCTGAATCTTTGTTACCTAGCAATCGAAAATTCTGGGAGACAAAGTCCTGCTAATGCTTTGCAGCATAACAAAGTGATTCTCATCCTCTTTTAATGTGTCTCTCATATTCATATTCTTCTCTTCACATAGACACTCACCACATTAAACCTTTCCTACAGTCCAGTCAAAGATATTGGTGCACAACATCTTGCTAATATCTTACGAAATAATTCGATGATTCTTATTGTATTTGAATCTGTCTCTCATATTCATTTTCTTCTTTACATATAGACACTCACTACACTAAACCTACAGGGCAATAAAATCGGAGCTTTTAAAGCGCAACATCTCGCAGATGTCTTAAAAAATAGCAAAGTGACAATTATCCTACTTTCATTCTTGACATATTTATCTTCTCCTATATATATAGACACTGACCACACTGGGCTTCACTAGGTCGGAGTATAGTAACATGCTCGGTGATGTTGAGATGCCATATTTTTGTGAGGTGTTAAGAAATAACAAGGTGATGATTACTCTATATTCTTCTCTTTCATATTCATATTCTTCTATTCACATAGACATTGACCACATTGAACCTTCCACATAATCGAATCAGAGATATTGGTGCACAACATATCGCTAATATCTTACGACATAATTGGGTGATTCTCATCATATTTTAGATCTGTCTCTCGTATTCATTTCCTTCTCGACATATAGACACTCACTACGCTGAACCTGCGGGACAATAAAATCGAAGCTTTTGGGATGCGGTGTCTCGCTGATACCTTAAGAAATAACAAGGTGATAAACATCATATTTTCTTTTCTCTCCTATTCATAGTCTTCTCTACATATAGACACTCACCACACTAGAACTTAATGATAATCGCATCGGAGATGATGGAGCACAATATCTTGCTAATACCTTAAAAAAGAACAAAGTGAATCTCATCCTATTTTCATCTCTCTTATATTTATCTTCTTCTTTACACATAGACACTTGAGACTTTAATTATCTTCCATAATAGTGACATTTCTCGAAATGTTCCAAAGCATTTAGAAAGATCTGCTTTTCGTTGATTACACTGTATTTGATTGTTAATAAACTAATGGCGTGCTAGTGTTCCATCTGATTTATATTGTCAGGCGTTCGGGGTCAAAGAGATATCTGGATAGAATTTCATTATAGGATTGCACTACAGGCAAATCCACGTATCCAAGAAGGTACGAAGAATAGTGAATCTATTGTGTTATCACTATCTGTGAATCTCTCTGAGTCCGGCATTTTGATTCCAACAGATAAGAATGCTAAAAAACGATAAATTGTGCTACGATAATTTCTAACTACACAGAGTTCAATCACAATTTTAATAGATTAATGCATGAATTGCTGGTACAATTCATACGTCGATATAAAAATATCGTAATTGAACGCTTTCCTTTTGTCTCATTGTTTAAATAAGTATTTTCAACCCATAAGACTACTATTCTCTAGTAATGATTATTCGAATGTAAGGAATCGTGCTATCAATTCATTACAATGGAATATAAAAAGTGGACAAATTAGATTAACTTACCTAAGTTATTCGAAATTATTGCATTGTATGATTCGATTCTATGATGACACAAGCAGTCGTCCTATTTCGCGGTGTTAAACATTAGGAATTAGTTCCGTCCGAGGAACTACAGGTGTTCGCAAAAAAACTTGCAGAACCTCTTGTATAGATATTTTTTCTATATAGATGTTTTCTCAATTTTTTTTATCGTGTGACGGATAGGCCACGACGAATATTACACGAAAGAATAATTTGACATTGAATCTATTCACTTGTAGAAGAAAAATAAGACAAACATCTCTTTCTCTCGAACGAAAGAAAAATAATTAAAATCGAAATTTCAACATTTTAACTTTTTCATCTGAGAAATTTTAACTAATTGGAATTCCTATTCAAATGTTTGATATAGGAATTGATAGTCTACAACGAGTAATATCGAATATCATCATAGTTCAATATTTTATTCGTTCACCTTCACAATCAACAAGAGATAAACATCATTTTTCATAGACATCACATAATTTTTTATAATACTAGTATCAATATTTCGAAATTCTTCAGTTATAAAAAGTTCAAGTTCATCAATGTTCACAAGTTTTCTTTTTTCTACATTGCGTTCCCCTATCATCCAAATATTCTCGATCGGATTTACATCCGAACTGTTAGGTAGTCAGTCTAATAATTCTGGTACCTCTTCATCGATCAACTGTGTACAAATACGACTTCTATATTTTGGATGATTATCCTGCTGTAGACGCCAGTTTGAATCAAACTGGTCTAAAACGAAAGCATTAATAAGTAATGCTACGTTATTTTCTTTCATTACTTACCTCTGACAGTAGGAAGAAGATAATCTACATGAATAGAAGCGTAATATGAACCATTAAGATTACATCGAAACGTATAATAGGTCAATACGCCTTTCACATTTACTGCATCCCAAATACGAACTTTTTGACGATTTTTAGGAGAGCATTTCAATTCTTTACTAGGATTTTTTGTCCATCGACGCAACGTATTATAAAAAAGCTTAAATAAAGCTTCATCTGTAAATATTGCCCAAGTAAAATCGTTATTTTTATGCTTTTCAGCCCATCGAGCACGTTTTTTTTCATCAGATGTTAATATATAAGTAGACTTCGGTAAAACATTTTTATAACCATATTTCTGAAGATGAGAACTGGCTGTTGTTGATGTGGAAACTGATTTTTGATACATTTTCGATAGTTTTTTTTCCATTTTGCTTTTCGAAAGGAAAGAAATCGCACTTCTGTTCGTAGAGTTTAGTATATTTGTCGAGGATTTGTCCCTCAAAAAATGATCTCTATAGTCGCTTATGATAGGAGAGAAAATGTTTTAAGAAAAGAACTACTTTTGTGCGAATTTTTTTTCAAAACACTGTAGTAACTAAAAGATTAGCATTCTGCCTGTTGAAAAAATCTGTATCTATATCCTACTTCTAATTAACTTGAAGCATCCTTGTGTATCTCTCTTCTGCTCTTTTGTTTTTGTATTCTGTTTTTTACATATGCTTCTTTATTCCCTCGACTGAAGGGAGGGTCATACGAAAAAAAGTGAAATGCGTTCATTTGTCTGTCGCAGGTCGCAGGTCAATAAAACATGTTCTTGAAGAAACCAACCAGAAATCTTGGTTTCGGAGAAAATCGAATCTTAGCATTTTAGCAAAGGTTTTCGGGGTCGAGGAATCCAATGGTACCATCAGTTACTGAAAACTTCCAACTCAATGTCCTCGGTCTCGAGTAAGTCCACCGAAGAAACCCTTTAAATAGTAGAAGGGTTGACCGAAGGGTAATAGGGGTCGGGGAATTCAATGGTACTATCAGTTTTTCAAAATATTGTAATTAATTTTTCTAGTTAAGTACAGAGTATGTTGAGAAACTAATAATATTCTCAATCCTGAAAGGATGAGTATAGAAATCTGAAATTGCTGGTCCGTTCGTCCGCGCTCTGATTAGATAGTTTTTTCCCGCCAATAAAAATGCACTTTTTTCAGGACATATTTTCCACTGCTATACTAGCGAGGTACTCTAGAGTCCTCAACTACTGTACTGTATTGGTATTACTGGCTTCTTACATACTATACTATCAGTAGTGTAATAATCGTTAACCCGATTCAACTATTCAACTATTGCTTCAACTATTCAACTATTCAACTATTCAACTATTGCTTCAACTATTCTGCTATTCAACTATTCAGATATTCAACTATTCAACTATTCGGCCATTCAACTATTCAACTATTCAACTATTCAACTATTCAACTATTCAACTATTCGGCCATTCAACTATTCGGCTATTCAACTATTCGGATATTCAACTATCCCTATATGATGGATTAAAGATACTACTATAGAATGCTACCTACAGGATGCTGCCTGTAGGATGCTGCCTATAAGAAGTTTCCTACAGGATGCTGCCTGTAGGATGCTGCCTGTACGATGTTGCCTATAAGAAGTTTCCTACAGGATGCTGCCTACAGGATGCTGCCTGCAGGATGCGGCCTACAGGATGCTTCCTATAAGATGCTGCCTACAGAATGCTGCCTGCAAGATACAGTACCTTCCATATCGCAAAAATCTACAGTTAACGGTTACTTGACGCCCTCACCCTCACCCTCAAGACTCTCACCCTCACACCCTCACCCTCACACCCACACCCACACCCCTAACGCCCTCACCTTCAACATTATGTGTATTAGTCCTAGCATCCTGCAGGAAGCATCCTGTAGTAGGCGTCCTTAATCTTTCATGTATCAATAGTTGAATAGCCGAATAGTTGAATAGTTGAATACTCGAATATTCAACTATTCGGATATTCGAATAGTTGAATAGTTGAAGGAATAGTTGAATGGTTGAAGCATCTTTTCGGCTTTTACATGTATGTATACTATAGGGGTACTCTTGCATCTTCAACTGCTGCCATATAGGGTATTCAAAGGTTCCCTAGTACTATATTATGGGGGCATCTTTGGCTCCTGAACTACTATTCGCAATCCTGAAATGATGAGTATATGGAAAACGGAAATTGCGCGCTTGTTTGCCGGCTCTTTCATTGGTCAAAAAATGGTCCAATCAGATTTGAGGAAGACTTTTCTTTTTTATTAGTCGGATGAAACATGATTATTGTCGGGCTAGTTTAGGAGTTATCGTGGATGCTCTTTCATTTGAGACCCATGATCCCTATTTTTTGTCCCAATATTGGTGAAAACAATTGCTTGTATGTGCTTGTTGAGAAAATGGACTACTGACATTTAAGAACGCCTGAAAACGAAACAGTTAAATTTCGGATGCATGAAAAGAGAGCTCCTGACATTTCAGCAATGATATGAAAACGAGTCAATTGGGTTTCGAGCTTTCTATAAATGGGCCAGTTCTGGTTGGGATAGACACCTAAATCAGGCAATTAGATTTCAAGATCTGCGAAAAAGGATGAAACAGATGGTGTGAGACCACAATATGAGCTATTTGGATTTTCGGATCTTTATAGGGTTTATTAATGGACGACAGGAGGAATGGAGCTGTGAGGTGTACCGGAGACTAGAAGGGAATATCGGACGGCAGTATGGGTATAGTTTTGGACGTGATTGAGGGCTGTTTACGTGGTACGAATATGGGGAAGAATTAGTTGTAATTGATGGAACTGAATGATCATTCGGAAGTTTCACAGAAAGGCAGAAGCGACGAGTCGGGAGTGGCGCCCCGAAGGGGCACCGACGAGGAGCGTGGATGCTGCGGAAATGGAACCTTAATATACCAGATATGCTCGTGCCAGTGACATGATCAAGGATGCTCGAGGGATATGCAGTGTTTTTACTGAAGGTTAAAGCGCTTCGATCCAAAATAATATCTGCAGTTGATAGTTTCATTGTGAATTGCGCTCTTTAGTAGAATTTCATTTGTCGAACTCTTTGATTACGAAAATCTTAGTAACGAGACCGGATCAAATCATGTTTGTTTATGTGATCAGTGTACTTAAAAAATGATGAGGAATTCATATCGTTCGTGTGTTTGTCGCCTTCCCAGCAAATAATAGACATCTCCGATGGAAAAACAGAAAGTGGAAACAATGTGTGTCGAAGGTAGCATTATCATTAGTTTAGGAGATAATTAAGGGCAATAGAACTCTAAATATATTATTGAATAGAATGAAGATGTATATATTGTGTCATCAATAAGTTGAATATATGGTGAATTTTCCCTTTAGTGTAAATGAACCATCGATTTAGGAGGAGGCGATCACTAAGTAATAGTATGTAAACTAACTTTAAGCCCTCTTTCTCTCAAAAAAAAAACGAATTTTCGACAAAAATATCGATCTCAAGATTTATACATAGTTAGATAGCCCTTAATCTCCACTTTCGAATGCACTATAATCTATTGGTTTTACGACTGTTTTTAAGGGTTTTACAGCGGTTTTTCTGGAACGCCTAACGCAGAAAAATGGCTAAAATTAAAATTTGTTTTGCGTTTTTCTCGAAACTGTTTTCTTTTCGTTTTATTTGACTGTGTGTCAAAGATTTTCCTCCATTTTAAATGTTAGAAAGCTCGAGAAGGTTTTAAAATGAAGGTAAATATCAGCGCTACAACCTAACAAAGCAGGTATTTTTGTTTTCAATTTATTTGTTCACAAAAAACGCGAGATCTCTAAAAAATTAATCTAAGTTTTTCGAAAGAGCTGTCTAAACAAATTAATTGTTTTTTCAAAAATCCGGCTTTGTTAGGTTGTAGGGGCAGGCCTTCTCTACATTTTGACACCATCCCGAGGTCCGTATCATCAAAATTGAAAACAAAATCTTTGACACACGGACACCTACTTTTTGATCCTTCATGTTACAATAAGTCGCGAAAAACTCAATATTATGAGCTCAAATTTTTATTGCGAACTATCAATAGTCAAACACATATTCAATAAAAATTGCCGTGAGATTAAGTGTTCTGGGAAAAAAAAATTTAGAAGGGGGGCCTTAAGTGAGGATCGTTTTACAGAGAAGTTTTGAAGAAAACTGACTAAAATTCTTTTCGTGCGATCAGCCATGATTACTATATAGTAGCTAAACTAATCAAGCGATCTAGGTGAACGATTTTGGTACAGTAAGATATTATCCCTTTGTAGTCTCCTTTCAGGATTCAGCTTAGCGAGGCTAGAATAGCCCAGGTCATACTTGTAAAGTTTGACCAAAAGTTTTCAGGGTCGAGGAATTGAATGGCACTATCAGATTTAGATTTTTTCCGAATAATTGTTTTGCTAAAAAGTGGCTTTTTTTAAGATAACAATGATGTTTCCTCGACTGTAGTTCGCTCGACAATACGACGGATTATATGAAAAAGTTAGTTTGTATGTGCGTGTGGTGATGTAAAAAGAACATTCAGGTTTGAAAAGCATCGCCTAAAGTTCATTGAATTTATTAGGGGTCATACGAAAAAAGTACTGTGTCTGTGGCTAGCGGAGTTTGTGTCAGGGTGAAAAGAACACTGAGGAGGAAGGAAAGCTACCTCCGATGATCTATTTACGAATCGGTAGATACTCAAGGCTTACTATTTGAGAGTATCCATGGGTTTTTGCTGCCACTATATGTGGGTACCCATGGATCCTGAAGGCATGTTCTATGAGGTACTCACGAGTCCTCAAGTGCTACACTGTATGGTTATCGATAGGTTCCCACGTCGTATATATGAGAGGCAAGGAAACGCACTGAAGTTCTATCTAGTATAGGTGGCCCTAGGGGAGAAAGTCAACCAGAAACAGAAAAGCGGGAGGAAAGGTTATAGAAAAAGGTTTGTGGGTCTATCAATACTGCCGCTATTTTAAAGTTGAAGCAGGATTTTTTTGGACCGATTGAGTGCCATTATACATATGCTATAATTCGCCTTCAATATCATGGTTTTTTATCAGCACAATAGTAGAGAAACAAGAAAATGAAGCGGAGCTTAGAGAAACCGTTCGTTAGGCCATCAATATAACCACTATTATAAAGCTGAAACACGAGATTGTTTAGGGGGATTCAAGTTCATGATAGATATTCCATCAGCTGAAGGAAGGGTCATATGAAATAAAATAGTGTGTTAGCTTGATGGTCGTGGTGGTCAAAGATAAAAAAAAACTGTTCTTAGAGAAAAACCATGAAGGAATCGCAACTTTTTTAAAAACTCGACGCTTGACGTTTTGTCAAAAGTTTTCGGGATCGGAAATCGTATGTTAGTATTGGTTTTTTGAAGTTTTTGTTTTTCCCTTGACTGAAGAGAGGGTCATACGAAAAAAAGTGAAATGCGTTTGTTTGTCTGTCGCAGGTCAAAGGTCAAAAAAACATATCCATAGAAAGTCTAAAGTACCATACTATACGAAACACCCAGTGAGCTCTCCCAGTGCTACACTATATGGTACCCATAGGACTTAAACCGCACTACTATTCGAGTACTCATAGTTCTTCAAGTGCTGTAGCATAAGGGCACCCATAGGTCTTCCACTGCTATGCAACGGGGTTACCCTTGGGTTCTCAACTGCAATACCATGGAGTATAACCATGCGTCTTTAACTATTGTACTATAGAAGTAACCGTGGATTGTCGAGTGCTATAATTCGTCTCGGACATAATCATGTTTTGCCAATTGAATAGTGGGAAAACAAGAGAATGAGGCGCAGGTTAGTGAGACCGTTCTTTGGGCCGTCAATATTGCCACTATTATAAGGGTGAAACATGGGATTGTTCGGGAGATTTAAGGTTATCATAGATATTGTATAATTCGCCTCGACAACCATGATGTTTTACCAATTGAATAGTGGAGAAACAGGGTAATGGGCTTGGCCAAGAGTAATGGCGCATTAGGCCATCAATATTGTCACTATTGTAAGGATGAAACATGGGGTTGTTCAGGCCGATTGAGGTTTATCATAGATTTGCTATAATTCGCCTCGAATACTCTACTGTGTTACCAATTGAATAGTGAAGAAACAGGGTAATGGGCATGGCTCATAGTAATGGCGCATTGGGCCATCAACATCTTCTGTATTATAATGTTCTGTGTTTGTCCGTCCGTTACCGGGTCAAAAAAACATGGTTTCAGATCGGTCCCAGGGTTCAAAAAAACATGCGTTTAGATTGGTCCTAGTGGTCAAAAAAACATGGTTATAGCTCGGGGTCTAGAGGGGAAAATAGGCTTGGTTATTTACTTCTATGTAATGATGTTCAGTGTATCAGTGTGTGTTACCGAGTTAAAGGAATATAGGAGTTATGGTAAAGAAGAGATGAAAGGAGCAGATGATTGAGTCCAAAGAAATTTCATATATTTGTTACCTTTAAATAAGTTAAATATCATGCAATAACCTTTGTTCTAGAACAGACGTCGAATTCTGAAAGTGCCTTTGACCCTTTGAGGATGGAAAAGCTATATATAGGCAATGACTCTAAAACGAAGGATAGATGACTAATCTATGTCTTTTATGATACTGTTATAATCTAAATGCTGCACAGGTCATAGATCTGTTATGTCCAATGTAGTATAGCACTACCATGTATATTGCACCCTCATTGGCCTTCTTTCTAATATAAACATCATTCTGAAGTTTCAAAAATACTATTTTTTTTAAAGTAATGCCGTTCTGACAGAGTTAAGATTTTTCTCACCATCAGAAACGACTTTCTTTACACAGTGAAAGCGGCCGTGCAGTATGCATGGGTTTCCACTAGTTGTCACTATTGTGAAGGTAAAACATGGGATTGTTCGGGGGGATATAAAGTTATTATAGATATGCTTCAATTCGCCTTGAATACCGTGATTTTGTACCCATAAAATAGTGAAGAAACGGGCTGATGGAGAGGATCTAGAGTGATACCGTCGAATGAAGGGAGGGTCATATGGAAAAAGTAAAATGCGTTTGTTTGTCTGTTGCTGGTCAAAAGGACACATGCACTTACATCTAAGGAAACTTTGAGAAGAAAGAGTATGTCCAAAGGTCTTCGGGTTCCAGGAGTGTAATGAAGCAAATAGTATTTTAATTTTTTTGAAATATTTCTTTTTTACGAAAAAAGGCTTTTTTTCTGGAAAGGTGGGTTTGTCTCGTAGATTGTAGGAGAGATCATGTTACATTAAATAATCTCGTAATTATCCAGATATGATTTTTCAAAGGTCCTGTATAACTTTTTGTGTGCAGGTCAATTTGAAAGCGCTATCAGCTAGATTAGATGCAAAAGCTTATTATATTGTAGTTAAAACTATAGGAAGATAAAGTAGGGCAAAGAATTTGCATACGGAGTCAAATTTGTGATTCGTAATAAGTTACCAAACAATTAGTAATTGGCTTTACTAATTTTCTTAAGTAGTTTGATCTAAGATTGGTGAAGATCAGTGAGTGAGAACTGAGGTGGATTGCTAAATATTTAGTTGTGAATAACATAAAGTGTCTCCAGTATAAGTCCACAAAGGAGAACTGACTAAGAGCAAACGAAATCTAGAATTAGTTTTTCAATAAAGAGAGGTATCAAAGAATGATAAATTAGTAAATCATCGTTTTGTTACAAAACGTAACTGATCGTTATCGAGCACGGAAAATACGAATTCGAAGTCAGTGAGAATGTTTCCGATCTATTTCCTAGCTTTCTTTGATGAACTGCGTGTTGTTTTAAGATTGACTCATGGGTCTTTGAGGATGGCTAATCTATGTTCGATCTTGATTTTAATATAAAGTTTACTTTGTGAGTTATTATATGTCGGATCTTTGAATGAGATTTATGCAAGACTATGTAAAAAACGAAGCAACTGTTCGAAGTTCTGTTGCTGAGTTTCCGTACATATTAACCGTAAAATTATATTCCAGAATAGACAATGCCCTCTCGTAGACTAAAATATGCTGTATTCTATTTTTAGCAATTCTGAAACAGTTCGCGTTTCTTAGTTTCTTTTTAACGAGAGTATTAACAAATATCCAGTAGCTTTTTGAGGATAATTTAAACGAGATGCATCTATTAATTTCATAGGTGAACTAATATCGGTTGGTATAGTGACATTAAATATGCCAACGGCTAGTCGTGAGTGGCCGACCGTAGGGAGATCGACGAACGACTAGACGTTGGTTGAAAACCTTTATCGTAATACAATGACTGAGAGTTGAGGCACCTTGAGAAAATGGGGAATGATTCGATTCTTGAGGCAAAATAAATTTTTTATTAGACATTTGCCGGAAAAATGACGTATTCATTATAGGGCTTCTGAATCCTCATATGGTGTTATTTGCTTGCTGATAATCCGAAGTCCTATTTGCTCAATATCCAATATCATGCATTTTTTCTTATATCAGGAGATTGTAACGAACTAATGCTACCAGAAATCCAAATGAAATGTTTGGTCGAAATGTTCTACTCCTATTTTCTTGATTAGGAGAGGGAGTCACATAACAAACACAACTCTGTGTGTGTGTGTGTGTGTGTGTTTGCTTAGAATATAATGTCAGGCTAAAGTAACGCAGCTGGAGTCAATGGCAATGTTACGTTCTGTCTGAGCTTTTCGTTATGAACTCCGGTTGAACTATCGTCCAGGTAACTCATATCAATACTGTATTAATGCGCCATAAAAGTTAAAGTATGCTATCTATGAAGAGAAAACCGTGGATACTTGATATTTTTCGTATTTAAGATTGATAGTTTTAGTTTTAGAAATCATAAAATGTGGGAGATTCGTTTAAACTGAGCTAGTTATAATATCGCATTTGTCGACTGTTTATCTATCAATGATTCTCGAAATAGATATAATGAATTCAGTCGAGGGTTAAGCGAGTCACCTGTGAGGAGCGTTATTTTATTTCATAACCCTAATTTTCCATGAAGAATCGAATGATGAAAAAAAAAACTGTATGTTAATTCCGACCATAAAATTGAGTTTCTCGATGCAGCCGCAAAGTCTCTCTTAAAAGTTAACCACTCATTTTTTCTGCGTTCTCTCGTTATTATTTCAAAAAATTTTTAGTCTTCTCTGGATTAATTTTGTTCGACTGTCTATCACGTTTTCCAATAAGTCGACGAATATCGCCATCGATCTTGGCGCGGTATCCATGCTCAACAGGTAAAAGCTTCTCGTAAATCGTGACCGCACGCTGCAAATGATCGAGTGCTTCATCTAACTTGTTCTGTCTTTCGTAGCAAAGTCCAATATTACGAAAACTCTGACCAATATCGGTATGACCAGATGGATAATATTTCTCTCGCATTTCCAATGCTCGTTGGTGATACTTGATGGCTTCGTCGTACTTGTGTTGCCAACTGACACTATTGCCAATGTTGTTGAGACTGTCCGCAATATCTTTATGGCCAGATGGATAATATTTCTCTCGCATTTCCAATGCTCGTTGGTGATACTTGATGGCTTCGTCGTACTTGTGTTGCCTACTGAGAATATTACCAATGTGGTTGAAAGTCAATGCAATATTGATATCGCCAGATGGATAATGTTTCTGTCGAATTTCTAGTGCTCGTTTATGATACTCGATGGCTTCGTCGTATTTTTTTTCCCTACTGAGAATATTACCAATATTGTTGAGAGGGTGCGCCATAACCATATGTCCATATGGATAATACTTCTCTAGAATTTCCAGTGATCGTCGACAATAATGGAGGCCTTCATCGCCCTTACCTTGCCTACCGAGAAGATCACCAATATAGTTTAGTACACGAGCTGAGTCTCTCACACGTGCTGGTTCAGCCTTCATCATGTGATCGTAGGCACGATCATAATATTTTCGTGCGGTATTCTTTTCACCTTTGAGGTCCAGAGCTCGACCCATATGACACTCAATCGAAGCAATGTCTTCACCATTCGGATCCCTCAACAATTTTTCAAAATACTTTTCCGATTTATCATATTCAGCCAACTTATACATTAATATTCCAAATACGATAACAACACTATTTTCTTCTGTTTCACGCTGTATATCTTCGATATAATATTTAGTTATATCTTCTCCATCCTTCGTCACACTCATTTTAATTAATTGAATTTCTCTAACTTGTTCGATAGATTCTAATTTGAAAGTAGCACTCAAGTCAAACAACACTTCTTGTTCGCTAGGAAAATCACTAAACTTTGCAATATCTGCAAATATCACAGTTTTACCAAGTTCTTTGACGGCACATTGAATCTCAAAGAGAGCCGGAATAATATTAGCTCGTTTCGACGGTTTCTTTGCAAATTCAAGCGCCAGCTGACGAAGTCGACTTGTTGATAGATAGCCATTGGTTGCGATGGGTTTGCCTTGATTTTCTTTCAGTTTATCGAATTCTTCTCTATCAAGCTGTACTCCTCGATAAACAGTTAAGATTTCTTCATCAGATGATAGAATCTTCTCGTGCTCACGCGCAAGACTCTCGGAGAGATCACCAATGAAGAATCGAAATGTGTACAGTTGATCAATATCTTCACTTCGCAATGCTTTATTCACTAATTTATAAAGAAATGATTGTTTTGTATACCAACGAATTGCTTCTTCTGGTCGATAATCACGTTCAAACTCATCGATCAGCCTTAGTTGTTCTGTATGACCTCGATAATAATGCCGACATACCTGAATCATTTGTTGTTTTGCTTGCTGATTTCGTGACAAACGAACAATGACATGATTGAATAGTTGAAACCAGAGAAATTCTCCTGATTGCTTTGATAAATCTTTAGTTGCCTGTTGATGATCAAAAAATTTGAATGTTTCTAATTGTCTCTCAACAAGATCAATTTGTTCTCGGATAGATGTACATAATGCATTCAAAGTAGTGCAGACATCTATAATCTTGGAATACTCGCTTGTTAGATGCTGATATCTATCCGGTTTCATACAGAAGACGAAGATTGAGTCAATCTGACGTAGATTTGAAATGCACGATAAAATATCTGATGCTCGTCTTCCTGATGTTATCAAAAAGATCTTTTCGCTCTTAATCGATTGAATATAACCAACACATGGTTCCAGTTCGGTATAGAACTTGACATAATTGTTGATTTGTCGTAGCTGTTGTTTAGTCATTTCGGTATCTTCACGTGATCCAATATTTGGATCAAACCAAAGAAGTGTTATACTTTCTTTATTCTCGTTAGTAGGGTCAAGCATTGGTTCATGTGCCGTATTCGTTGAAATAAAATTTAAGTTTGCGAAATTTAATAGTTAACGGCACATGAATGTCTTTTTATAGCAAAAACGCCATCACATGTCCTGTGTTCTGATGTTTTACAGTGGTTTTTTATTTTCTTATCACTAACTTCGCAACATACGAAAGGTATCTTGTTTACCAGAATAAGACTCAAAATTCTCACCTTCTTCTCTGACAACTTTATCAGTGAAACGAAACGCACATTTAGCTATAGGCAAGGCGGGAAAAGCAAGACTTTCTGTATTTCACTGTACTCCCTATACTCCTGGACCGTGTCGAAGATTTACTCGCAAACTTTTCAGCCATTTCAACACTTCTAGTAGCCAGCGTTACGGTATAGTAATTGAAGTCCAGCTTGCGCAATCCTATTAGATTTCAGAGACCAAATACCACGATGTGCTTCAAACTTTGATTATAGTTGGAGTACGATGACATATTTGAACTGCGTCCTCTAGTAGGATTGCACAAGCTGGACTCCAATTACTATGTCGTAACACTGACTCCTAGAAGTGTTGAAATAGCTGAAAAGTTTGCGAGCAAACCTCCGACACAGCTCAGGAGTACTGAGAGTACAGTGAAGTACAGGGAGTCTTGCTGTTTCCCCCCTTGGCTATAGGTGTTTATCGTTATAACGATAAAACAATCGAAGAATAGACCAATCGTATCTCCTGACGAGAAGACAAGTTCAATCTGCTACTCTCACTCTAAAAAAAGGTACTTTACCAAATTCTTCAAAAAGGTTTCGTAGTTGTCCAAAAACTATCAAATGCGCCGAAAGGCTTAAAAAACAAATTTTAAAATTTACGAAACCTTAATCTTGAGGGTGTGGATGGCTTGAGGGTGTGGATGGCTTGAGGGTGTGG
>JAJEKB010021564.1:611916-622862 GCA_022393335.1 Macrotrachela quadricornifera | reverse complement strand
TGAGGGTGTGGATGGCTTGAGGGTGTGGATGGCTTGAGGGTGTGGATAGCTTGAGGGTGAGTATAATCAATAAAACTACCACATTCCGGAATTCAATCTCATTTTTTACGAGATCAATCTTCAGGTGGCATAATATTCTGCATTAGAAGAAACTTTGAAAAACTCGAAAATTTCGAAAAATTCCAAGTATTTGAAAATTGCTTTAGAAGAATGTTTTGAGAGTTGCAGATCTGTGTTTATGAGTTGCTAACAGTTTATGTAGAAAGGATTAAAAAGGGACTTATATATTTATTATAGATAGAATTGAACGGTAAATGGATATGAGCGTAGTTGTCATCGAATGGTATCGTTTTATTTAGAGAATTATGGAACAATTGAATTATTAAAGGAATAGGATACTGAAACTCAGTATTTTCGGTAACATACAGGTTCTTGCTTTGCTTTTCGTATTATTTCGGTTAATGTTAAGTTGTGTCATTCAAGTGTTATCGTCGTTTATTTTTAGTTGACAGATTTTTCATCATTTCGCATATGGACTGATCATTGTAGTTTTCATCGTCGTCGTCGTTTTGGTCAGCATGAGAGAAGGTCTTTTGTAGTGGCGGCGTCAGACTACTAGCGCCTCTCTTGTTTTAAGGGGGCAGTGGAAGGTGGCGCCACCTATACATACGCCAAATTTTCAAGGATACATGAGACTATTAGAGTCATTAGGGGTGGAAATAGAACATTTGCTTGTCTCTTGTTCTAGAGAGAGCAATAGATGGTACCGCTACCCTATTGACACTGTGTATTATTCATAACATGCTGTGCATATAGGTGGCGCCACCTTCCACTGCCCCCTCAAAACAAGAGGGGCGCTAGCCCTTTCAGAACGGGTTTATTTTTTTGAAAAAAAAGCACAAAAATAAAATTTTAAGAATCAGATGATTCTCTTTTTCATAAAAGTTTATTAATATGACTCTAGAGTATGATAGTCTCGACGAAAACAAGTCAGAATACATAGATCTACATTGTAATGTGAACATTGGTATTTAGTATGAGACTGTTTTTGTTTTTCGTTTAACAATTGTGCTGCAGACGATACATCATCGTTTTCCTTCGCCGATTAGTATTGGTTAACGCAGAAAAGAAAAGGGAGAAAATAGGGCATAATCACGCCAATCATATTAGATATACATCACTACTATAAGCATATTTTAATACATACATATCTACTTCCCATCGTCAATACTTAACATATTTGTGTTAGAAAAAATCTGTGGTATATACGGTGTACCACCCGTCCCGAAAGGGCTAGTAGTCTGGCGCCGCCACTAGTCTTTTGAAATGTATCTTTTAATTGTAGATGTTTTATCAATGTTATCTGACGACTATCAATAATACTCATCATTGAACGATGGTTGAATTCTGAGGAAGCGGTGGATGATTGCCATTTATCGAGATTGAAAAATGTTTCTTTTTTCTTTTCGATGATCATAGCATAATTCTGTGCTTCTGCTGTTTTCGTAGCAATTTTTTTCTCCAAATAGAGTTGTTTGTAATTTAGTCGTTCGTTTTCAGTAGATAATTCACTATCAGTGGTGTTAACGAAGCTGCCGAAAAGCATTTTATACAAAAATTTCTTCTCGTGATCGTCGTCTAAGAAACATTGTTTGGCGAAATTTATTTCTTCCTTGACTCGATGGTCGTCGAATGTTGCTTGCCAAATATCTCTCACGATAATCAACTGAAATGAAGTAATAACTACTTTTGGAAATAGAACAATAGCGATAAAATTCATACTTGTTCACCAGTTGGCTTAAAATCATAGAATGCTTTAACCAAATGAACATCATTAGCAATAAGCATCAATAACTTTTCTTTTTCTTCGAATTGATCACATAAGCGTTGTCGATTTTCGCGTACAAATTCAATGATAACTGCTGATAATAGAGTTCTGTCTCTGATTGATAATGGTAAATCTGATAATGGATGTGAATGTTGTGTTTGTTGTTCTAAATATGGAACCAATTGGTAGATAGCGTTTGTGTATTTTTGTTCGATAGTTTTCAAATGTTTCTTAAGATACTCCTCTGTTTTAAAATATGTTAGATTAATTCTGTTCCGTTTCATTTAACTTTTGGCCATAGATGATAACCAAAGAATTTCAGGTCGTGTCACATTGCGATAAGTTTGCCATAGATCTTGTTCCATTTTTAAAAAGTAAATCTCGGCCATTAAACAAGCCTCTTTTCGTGCAGCTTGTAATATGTTGACAACCTTTTCTAGCCATTCTTTGACTTTCATATGACGTATGTCATCATGGAAAAGAAATATAAAAAATTCTTGTTTAAATTCCTTATTCGACATATTCCAATAATCTGGTATAATTTGACATTCAAATGTATCTGTTTTTGTCTGGTCAATATCATTTTCATGGCAATTCCAATTACGATAAAGAGAATAAAATTTCTTTTAAGAATTATTAAATAATGAATCTTACTTGTTGTTCAGTAGATGTTGACAATAAGACTTCTTCTTCGTCTTGTTTCTGTTTTCCGTAATGGAATGGATGATTTGTTTCAGTAATAACATTCACGATGATGTCATCAGATGAAATATTTTCATTTTCGTTGGTATTGTAAAGAGACATAGACTCGCTTGTGGCCATCGTTGAGATACAATTAGTCGAGATAATAACAGTAGAAAAAATGATCTAGAATGAAACAAACATCTACTAATACAATAGCTTCTATAGAGTAAGTAAGATGAGAGACATGCATATTGGTTAGAATAGAGAAATGAAACGAAACAACAATCAATCACAAGTCATTTTAAAGTACAACGTCACTACAGTGTTTTTTCTAATGTTTAGGTAGTAGTATTTCACGTTGTCGTCGTCGTTGTCGATATTGCCGTGCACGAATATGACTGTTTGTTCGTTGTTGATGATATTTTCGGATACGTCGACGAAGACGTTGATGCATATCTTCATTAAGGAATCGATGGTACAAGTATGCATGAAATGAATGAAAAAGTTTTCGAATTGTTTGTTCAATAAAATTCAAAGAAGAATCATTGATAACAAATGATAATTCAATGTAAATTAATTCATTTTGAAATTCGTCAACGTTTGAACAATAGAGTATAGCACGAGTGAGAGCAGCTTGAAGTAAGACACTATAAGTGGATGATGGAGTTGTCTCAAATACATATGGTAATGCATAAGGTTCAACATTGGATTCATGATAAACTTTTGTTTATAAAATACCTTCATAGTGACCAATCTCAGCATCGAGATATCGAATTTTATATTGAATAGATGTTGTTACACAAAAATGGTCAGCAATCATCTCATCCAACAGTGTTCGAAAATCATCTTCTGATTCGTTCCATGTCAAAAATATTTGATCAAAATATCGTCCAAAGAGTTCATTCTTGTTGATTAATAACGAAACAAAATCACGTTGCCATTAAAATAGATAACGATTAGCTAATGTTATTATTAATGGTCAACTCAAAGGACCACCAGCGGTCTGCTGATACAAGTTATTTTCATAGAGACAAAATTGATTTTGAAGAATTAATTGAACGAGTCGAGCGATGGTGTCTGTTGATGTACTTTCAATTTCACCTGCTTGTGTATAAGTTTGAAGAAAATCTTGTAATGCTTGGATGGCTAAATCATGTGAAAAAATCGTACCAATGTCGTGGATATACAGTGCAACCAAAAGAGTCGTTGATCGAAGATAACCTTCTTCAGCATAGTTCTGAAAAGCATACACTGCATCTGTTCCTGTAACAAATGCAGTTGAACGAGCCACATGTCGGAAGAAAGATTCAAGAAGATTATTAATAAAACGTACAATAGTCTTGATAGGTTCTTCTGTATAAGATGTTAGCATAGGTTGCATCGGAATTTCAATCTATGAACATAAATATATATGTTTCAGAAACAACAATTGTAATAAACAAGAATATGATAGATAAAATAGTTTACCTTGTGTGCTATTGGAACAAAATAAAGTTCATGTACTCGATATGTCGATAATTGATTGTAGTACATCATCTATTCATATTGTTCAACAGTAATTGCTTTCCGAAGAAACAAATCATGTAATGTATAAGTCACTTGATCACTCATCCTTTTCAAAATATTTTCAGGAGAGGTGTCTGATGTTTCTAAATCCATCTCTCCAATCAATGAAAAAACTCCTATCCGTTCCATATAATTGTTCGCATCTTGTTTCCAACGATCATTGTGACAAATAAAGAGTACATGAGTATGAGCAGCTGTACGTATACTAACATTGATCTTCTTTAAGAGAGGGTCCACGAGACGATCGAACATTATCAATAAGGACCATACTCTTGAAAATTTTGACCCATACTTTTTATGATTGGAAACGATAGACCACGGTTAGAAACCACAAAATCCAAAGTTTCAGCTTTTCATATTTATCTCTCCGGAAGTTATGAGGGTCACATCAGTCACACCTCGCGCGAAATGTAAAAATCATATCTTTTTCTGATAAGGAGAAATTATTTTGAGATTTTCTTCATAAGTTTTAGTCAGATAGGAAAGTCAAATATGCCAATCGATAGAGCAAAGTTCGCTCTACAAAACTGCATATTTAGTTCTGTCTTAAACTATGTACTATAAATTGCCAGCGTCGAAAAACGAAGAAAAGTTGCTCATTCTTTTTATGATTTTTGACGCAATTTATAAAGTGTTCTTCAGCACTTTATTTCAATATTGCACGGGAACAAAAAGCTAATTATGGATTCTGATAGAGCAAAAGAAGGGCTACAAAATGAGCATAAAATGTCTTAAATTGAAGCACTAATACGTACTTTTTTTCAAGCAAAAACGTTTTCAAAAATCACCCTCAAATATGACTTTTCGATGTTTTTCCAACTTTTTCTCGCCAATTTCTTGTCCGGCTCATTGCAATGTTAAACTTTGATATTGTATTCATATTCTTCATAGAAAACCCCGTCAGATATGCTGCGCAAGACCTTTTTCACAAGGACTCCCATGAATCGATAGGTGATGTTACTGCATATGCAGCATTATTTTGAAGATGACAATCACATGCTATAGAAAGGCGTAGATTTAGATAGTTTACTTTACAATTTGTACAGTTTTCTAAGCGCTATAAAATGCCCTATCTTGTGTATCTGTTGGATCAATTTCAAGGGATAAAGCTGACGGTTTTCGTATGACATGTTCGCAACAAGTTTCTCCATGCACCACTGATTCGTCACAATATAACTCTCATGAATTTGCGCTCGGATACTTATTTTGTTTGAACTACTGCTTAGACTGCTACGAGTCGAACGTCTGAGCCATGGCATTTCCTCATGTACATTATTTCGCTGCCACTGTATATCCATTCTATATACTATCATACTGATTTTTTTCTCTCTCTCCATTTTTCTCCTTCTCCTCCATTTTTTTATTCTCGCTCTTGTTATCTTTCTGTAAGTAATGCATTAGTCATTTATGAAAGAACACACTTGGAGAGAGCGACATATAAAAATAGACACATATTTGTGCTTGTTATTCTTGGTGCAGATTGGGGACTTTAGTTATATAACCATTCTTCTTTTGTTCTTATTTAGACTGCATCTGGCAGGATGGCAGTAGGTACGAGGTGGAAATGAATAAGAGAATAAATAAAAGCAATACTTTGTCATTAGCTTTAATCTTCTAGCGAATAACATTTGTATTTCCAATAAGAACTGACGATTGATGACTATACCCAAAACGATGACTACATGAATGTCCTTTCTTAAATGAGAAATCGTACGCAGATGGCTTCAAATCATTTTTGTGATCTTCGCTACGATGAATGTCATAAGCAGTGCTTTCCAGGTGCAGCTTCGATCATCGAAGATCTATTGCTGCGCGATGGTCGTTTTTTTCCGGAGGAAGTTTACTATTGTGTTCTACATTCGTTTGCTCGGCTCACAACCAGGAGCTTTTGCAAGAATTTTGGTTATCACAACATAAGAAATGCTGGCTGTGTTGATGTACAAACAAATCAAAAACAATGGGTTCCTTTCTAGATGTCTACACTTTTTATATGATTACTAGTTCATCTATGTTAGAACGCCGGTGCACAATACATCAATCCAAATCAGACTGTAATTGTTTTCTAGGAATTGAATATTTGTTACTCATATGGGATGGGAAGCCAATATATTGTCAATGTGTTAATCCCGTTGCTCAACAAATTGATCATGAAAAGTCAAGCAACACAAAAAATATTCGAATAGCTTGCTGATGTGGCTGTCACTGATGCTGAGAAAGAATGTGATGACAATGAATCTGACAAGAATTACAATACCACTGGTTCACAATCATCAACAAGTAGCACTAGCAGCCAAATCAGTAAAGATACTACCGAGCTACGAAAGCAAAACACGAGAGACAGCCAATCGATTTCTTGAACTATGCGACTCACAGAAAATAATAAAAATCTCAATATATTGTAATCGGCTTTAAGTTTACGAAGAAACCTTTCCAACTGATACATGCCGTTTGTGCTCATATTTTGCTCATAGGTAGGGCTCATAGTGTAGACGAAAATCCTAAAAGAATTCTTCCTACTAACTTGTTTGTAGCGAGATATAGAATTTTTAGTGAATTTTCCCTTTGGGATCTCGATTTTGCAGCCAAATCATATTTTCGAATTTCGACCTGAAACTTTGCGTGAATGAAGCTCTCAATTACACTAATTTTCATAAAAAATCTCAGCATTTTGTGACAAAATCTCTCCGAGTTATGAGTTTCCCAAAATCTGTGTAGTTTTACACACTACTGATAGAAAAGGAGTCTCTGTAATCTCGCCAATTCCTATTTTCGCCAACAGCACTTTCGCCATTGGCGAAATTCATGAGGAAACTCGCCAATAAAAAAAATTTTTTCGACGTACTAGTTCACCAATTGGCGAGTTTCCTCATGAATTTCGCCAATAAAAAAATTTTTTCGACTTACTACGTAGTTATTTTAGATCATAACGGACGAAGCACTTGAATTTTATTTTGTCATTTTATCGTTGTTCAACAAGTTATATTAAATAATCAATATATACAAGCACAAGATACAGGATGAAAAGCTGCACAATTTATAAAGAATTATTTATTTTATAATTGCACTCTTTTGTTTTCAGAACAAGGAAAACTCTAAGCGGCAAAGTGTCGATGTTGTGAAAATAGGATCTTTTTTTGGTATAAGCCGTATTCGTTTTTTCCTATGTCATCTTATTATAGTTGTTCTTTGGAAATTGTAGAGCTTTTCAAGCTGCATCTTGCAGTGTATTTTGTTTTTCAAAGAAAACTATCAAATAATAATAAGATGACATGGAAAAAAAGGAATACAACTTTTATCAAAACAAGGTGCTGTTTTCGCAACGTCGAAATTTTGTCGCTCAGAGTTTTCCTCATTTTGAAAAGAAAAAAGTGCAACTACAAGACAAACAGGTTTTTATGAATTGTCTTCTCTTTTCATGCTGCATCTTGTGCTTGTATATTTTGATTTTTTAATACAACGTATTAAACGATGATAGAATGAAATATAAAATGCTTTACGCGTTTTGATCTAAAATAATCAGCTAGGTGTCAACAAAAACAGTGTTGATCAAAATTTGATTACTATGATATTAGATGAATAGTGATTTTCATAGCATAGAAAAATAGAGCAAAAGACGCTCTATCTTTTTATAAAAAAAGAAAATTTGTTCGAGCTTTCTGTAAGCAAAAAGGTACCACTTAGTAGCGGAGCCACCGGGGGGAGCTACGGGGAGCTGAGCTCCCCCTAGAAACTTTTGTGCTCCAGCTACAGTATGTGGCTAGTTACCAACGTAGCTTCTCAAAAGGGATACTTTTCAATGGAATTGCGCTATCCAAAACGAGCCATAGCTATTTAAAAGCTATAGTATTTCTTTTTCGTATTTAGCTATCAATTTAAAGAAAACGGCAATGATATTAAGTTATTTTAACAGTTGCACAGATCTCTATTTCACATTCTGATTTCTCTTATCTATAGTCAGAATGAACATCTCCCGAACAAAATACAAAAGGAATCAGAAAATGTAGATATAAGTTCATTAAAACAAATAACAGAGTATGACTGGTTGTTAGAATTTTTCATCGTCTATTGATTAAATAATATTGTTTTGGAATAATTTCTATCGTTAGTTAGAGAAGGTTGTGTTATATTATTTTCAAAACATTCGCTTCTTATCTGTATACGTGTTGTTAACACGAAATATTCGTACATTATACCTTACATTCAATCGCCGTTATTTAGATGTTTGTAAATCTCTTATAAATAATATCCCAGCTGAAAAATTGAATATAGTCCATAGAATAATGAATCAACAAGATTTCACATGTACATTCTACGGAAAAATATTTGTTGACAATGTTGATAACTCCACAGTTAGTAATATATCAATTTATAAAATGATCATATTGACTTCGATCGCTTTTTTTCTATGCTTCAAAACACTCAACAGTTAGAAATAAATTTCCGATAAATTTTAAATATCTGTAAAGATATTCACGGTACGGAATACAACGAATTTCCAATCTGATTTTCTAAAAGATTCTTGTTGCGTTCGCCAACATAGACCTCTAATTCTCTAGACAATCCTGAAAATTCAACAACTTTAAGTGACTTGACGAGGTATATCAGACGAAAACATTTACATTTTAAATCTGTGCTCTTTTTTCTACAAAATTTTGACTTATAGCTGTAGAATCATATAGATATTTAGGGAAAAAGCAGGTATATATAAATTTATGATGACAATTTGTAAACAACTCGCAATCATATCGCTATCTCTGCACGATGAAGAATCAGTAATGTAAGATTAATCTTTAGGATATTATTTATTGCTTTTATTAAATACCAATGTAGACAATTAAATAGTTGTGCAAATCTTTAGAAAGATATAGTAAATAAAGGTAGATGCAAGATCTTCAGATGCCTATGATCTATTAAAATAGTAACGTGAATGGTTAAATAGCTACAAGTTCTTTACATAACTGTAATAGAATTAAATAGCTATGAGAATCACAAATAGTTACACTAACAAACCATTCAACAAATTATTTTCTACATCGTCTGGTGCTAACTATATATACAAAAGAAATTGTGTCTCTTTTAAGAATGAGCTGTTACCAAAAACGGTATCAGAGAGTCAAAGCTGGAGGAGGTACCAGGATTTTTGTGGTGTTCGCTTTAGTTTTTCAGGAAAACTTTAGTTTTGAACTCTGGAAGCGGAAAATCCAAAATCGAAGTTAGGGAGCTTAGCTCCCCCTAGATCAAAATCCTGGCTCCACCACTAGTACCACTCTCACTACTTTTGGATACCCCTAAGTACGCATGTTTGAAAGTCTAATCAGCTGCTCTAGTATGATAATCCTATAAGTGGCTCGTATATTTTCATTTTCACAAGATATGCTTTTTTGCTTATTAGAGAATATTTTATTGACCTATCAAATGTTTTATTTATTAGAGAATATACTATCAGGATTTATAATATACAAAAAAGAATGATTAAACTATATTAAAATATTTTGTTTATTATTTGAGTGAGGTGTATATTCACCATTTGGCATTCATTACTATAAATTTTTGTCATGATTGGTGAACACATATCTTCGATTTCTTTTTGTTTATGTTCAATTTCATCTTTTTCATATATTTTAGCATCATGAATTATTTTTTCAATATCTTCTTGTGATAATCGACCATTATCATTTTTAATTGTTATTTTCTTTTCTTGATCAATTGATTTTTCAATAGCTGAAACATTTAATATTCCATTTGCATCAATATCAAATGTTATTTCAATTTTTGGTATACACCACATGGTGCTGGAGAAATTTTCGTAAGTTCATCATTTCCAAGTAAATGATTATCTTTTTGTCATTGCACGTTCACCTTATAATACTTTTATATCAACATCAGGTTGATTATCTGAATATGTTGTAAATGTTTGTGTTTGTCGTGTTGGAATACGTATTGAACCTTCAACAAGTATAATATCATGGATATTTGTTTTGGTCATTTTTGCATTATGTAAAGCTTATTCAACTGGTTCAAATGTTGAACGAAATAAATCAGCATATAATTCTTCAAAACGAGCACGTGTTAATGTTGAAAAAAAAATCTATACCTTCATAAGGTGAATCAATTTCAATTGACGTTTAAAATGAAGATGATAATGTACGTTTTTGTCGTTCACATGCTGTACGTAATCGTTGAAGACCACGTTTGTTTTCAGATATATTTTTATTATATTTTCTTTTAAATTCTTGTAGAAAAATCTGTTACAATTCGATTATAAAAATCTTCGCTACCTAAATCAAATATAAAAACATTTCACACATTTGGAATAGAATTAAAAGATAAATGATGAAAGATTGATTGATATATAATTTCGAAATTTATGAAATTTTTTTGAGTCATAGAAGTTTCAATTCTGATTCGTTGAGAATATAGATGAATGACATCATATATGTATGCAACATCTTGGTTATTTCGAAATTTGTTATCTATATTTTTAGTTTTTCCTTTAACTACAGAACGTAAGTATCTCGTCGTCTTTATGGTTGATTCATCGAAAACAAAACTAGCTTTCTAAATTCCTTCCTTTTCAATCGTCAGTGCATTATATTAACTTTCACTAATTCAAATAAATATCGTCGTATAATACATTTTTATATGAAATGATATTGGTTTTAATTGAAATAGTATATAGTAGTTTTTAATAATTTATATTTCGCATTTGTATATATAATAGTGTCAAAAATATTTTATTCAAAAAATAAAACTGAATATCTTGATTACAACTCGAGCAAATTAGCTGACATTTTAACAAAGAATAGAGAAATATTCTCATTCCAAATCCATATTGATAAGACTAATACGAACTTTTGTTAAATATATT